>JACWRQ010000364.1:11218-24732 GCA_014849955.1 Cryphonectria carpinicola | reverse complement strand
GCGGTGGGGGGTGGGGGGATGGGGGGTCGTGGGTGGGGGGTGGGGGGGGGGGGGGGGGGGGGCTGGGGGGGGGGGGGGGGGGGGGGGGGGGAGAATATACATGGTCAGCCAGCAGGAGGAGAGCGATGGGAGAGGTATACCCGCGGATGGTTACAGACAAGCATGCCAGCACGTCATTCGCTACGCCATCACGGATTGGCCTGTCAGCCGGTCTAGAAGATGTTCTCTCGGATGTTTCTTGCCGATTGGATTGAAGGAATTTGTTCAGAAGTATCAAGGTGGTGTCTTGCAGGAAAGTTAGCTCACGGGACTGATTTTTCTTCTTCTTCTTCTTCTCCCAATTAAAAGCACATAAGTAAATAGAGCGAGGAAGATGAAGATTCGAAACTCTGCAGTCGTCATAGAGCACCGTGTCAAGTTTTGAGAGCCAGGGGTTTCTTTAAAGAGGGGCGCTGATCCGTTCTGTCTGCCCGGCGATAAGTCTGATTGGGCCCAGTGGATTAAACATGTTGCTACCGATGCGTTTTGTCTCAGGCACAAAAGGCTTTCATAACAACACCAATAAAGCGTTGTATGATGGATCCTGTATTGTTAAGCTGATTTCTTGTTGCCCATTGGTGACTTGCCCTGCCCGTTCCAAGAAAACTAATTAAGAGTTTAGGAGTGATAATTACTAGGAAGCTCACTGGTTGTAATTATTATGCCAAACAGTCCAGTTAGCACAGTTTTCGGTGGCACCGTAATTGTGAACGTAGATCAAAATCTGCAATGGACAAAAGACCTCATGTTTGGATAGGTGAAAAATCTCGATGATACAGTCAGTCATCTGCCCGGTGCTCAGTTTCATAGGTAATTACGTAAGTATCTAAGTGATCATGTCTCATCATGCAGTGATCATCAAGGCATTCGGCGGTCAAAATTGCTTCAAGAGCATTTGCCCTTCTCTGGCTCACTTTCTGAATAGCTATCAAGTCCTGAGCTTATACTATTCCTCAGCACATTGAGCATAAAATGTCTCGATTCAGCTAAAAATGCTTGGCCTTTATATTGTAAGGCAGCCTCATATCGTGTGACTTGAATGCCCTCAGAAGTTGAGGAATAGTGGTGAAATCGAAGGGGTCCGATGTGTGTGTGTGTGTGTGTGTGTGTGTGTGTATGAGAGAGGTGGTATTATCAACTAGAAAAGTCTAGTTTCGACAGAACTAAGTCCTTGAATAAGTACTTTTCAGTCGTCTAAGCCACTCCACTCACCCTCGCCACCCTTCTTCTCATCAACCTCGCTCGCCTTCCTCTTCTTGCTTCCCTGGATCGCGTCCCTCTTGTTCCTCTCCTTCCTCCTCTCCCAGGCGCTCTTGCTCGTGATCCTTGCCGTCTTGCGCGCCGCCACCCCGCCCTGCTTTTTCATCCTCTTCTTGTCCTCCTTCTTCACATCCGGCAGCGCATCCAGCAGCCACTTCTGCACATCTGCCGTCTCGCCCGTCTTCCCCGCCTGCTTTTCGCTCATCGCGATCACGTTCGCCACGCTCTTGACAAAGGGGATGTCCTCCTTGGTGTAGAACGTGACGGCAACACCGCCCTCGCGACCTGCGCGGCCCGTGCGCCCTGCGCGGTGCACGTATACGGCGGCACTCGAGGGAACGTCGTAGTTCACGACGCCGTTGACGCCGGCGAAGTCGACGCCGCGCGCAAGGACGTCGGTCGTGATGAGGACCCAGATCTCGCCGAGGCGGAAGCGCCGCATGATGTCGGCGCGCACGGACTCTGGCAGGGAGGAGTGCAGAACGGCGATGCGGGAGGAGCCGCCTGCCTCGAGGGGGATATCGTATTTCAGCTCCGTGTGCAGAGCCGTAGCGCGGTCGATGGTCTGCGTGAAGACGAGAAATGGTGGGCGGAGAGGAATCCCTGCGTCGGTGCCCGAGCTCGGGTGCAGAAGCTGGCGCAGGGCGAGGAGCTTGCCGGGCTCGGTGGCCGTGTAGGTGAGTTTGTGGGTGATGTTGGGGACTGCTGTGTCCTTCAGGCCGACGACGAGACGGATGAGCGGCCTAGGAGGGACGTCGCGGGCTTCTGCGTGCGACTTGAGCTGATCCGTGATGATGGTCTCGATGTTAGACCCCATAGTTGCTGACCAAAAGTTGAGCTGTAGGTCTGGATTCGTGCAAGCCGACCAGATGCCTGTCGTCTGGTCACGGAAGAGTTGGTCCAAAAGCACATCTGCCTCATCTAGGACGAGGGATTTGACAGACGGTAGGGTCCTCGTCAGTTTCCCTCTGTTCAACAAGTTGAGCAGCAGCATTGGCGTTGTCACCAGGATATCCGCCTTAGTGACTGGTTTTGTGGCATCGTCCGCGTCCTCGCTCTCGGGGCTGGAGTCTTCTTCATCGTCAGTGCCGCTGGAGGACTCGCCCTCACTGCCCTCTTCTTCTTCCCTTGGTTCTCCATCTCCTGTGGCAATCCGCATACCCTTCCTCATAGCCACAACCCTGAGACCGGTCCCAATGGTCAGTTTCCGTCCTTCGTTCAAGATCTGGTTGGCAAGCTCTCTGGTCGGAGCAAGGACGATGACTTCCAGCCCGTGCTTCTTGCGGTCCTCTGCACTACCGCCTCGCCTTCTCATGATGCCATTGATGGCAGGTATCAAGAAGCTGATCGTCTTGCCACTCCCCGTCGGCGCAACCGCGACAAAGTCGACGGCCTGCGCAGAGACATCGCTTCCTGTGTTCCTCGCCAGGGCGGTCTTGGGATCTAGCAGCAGGGGCAGACTGCTCATCTGTACCTCTGTAGGCTCCTTGTACCCCTGTGCCTCGATATTGTCCGCCAGCCGGCCCGAGATCCTGTATGTAGACCGCAGCTCACCAAAAGTTCGCAGGGGTTGCGGGAACAGCTGCTTCTTGGTCTGTTTGACCTCTTCGACAGCCTTGTCCTTCTTCTTCTTCTTATTCTTCTTGCTCTTCTTGACCTTTGCCTTCTTCTCGGGCCTGTCTGATAACAAGGTGAACTTCAGCCTGTGGGAGCGCAGGATCTGCTTGCATTCGTCCTCGTCCAGGAGCTTGGCCTTGCTAGCCTTGGGCTTCGGCTTCTCGACGTCATCTTTGGCTTGAGGCTTGTCCGCCTTCTTCCTGCTCGCGCCCTTCAGCTCGTCCTTTGGCGCGAAGAAATCAATATCACTGAGGCTATCGTCGCTGGCCTCATCTTCCACCTCGTCAGGTCTCTTCCGTTTCGTGCCTCGGTTCAGCCCGACGTCGTCGTGGAAGAGCTGTGCGTTGGGTCTGCTGCCGGCGGAGGGGAGTCTTGCGGCGCTGGTCGCAGGGAGGACACCACCACCACCAGGCTTGTGGGATTTCTTGGTCGTGCCGAGCGACAAGACCTTGAGGATGTCCATGACTGCTGGGCTGCGACAGAAGGGTTAAATGGGCGACCTGTCGCAGGAGGGAAAAGGAGGAGGAGGAAAGAAGAAGAGGAGGAAGAGAAGGAAGAGGGGGTGGTGGCGGTGGTGGGCGGTGGTGGGCGGTAGATAGGCTTGTCGGAAACTCAAGAAGAGGCACGATGCAGCAAGGTAGTTGCAGGTCGAGAAATTTCTAGGAAAATCTCTTATCGATAAGAAGAGGGCTCAGGGTTCAGGGTTCAGGGCGGAAGAGGGGGATCCCCTGCATGTCCACCCAAGGTTCCTGACAAGCATGTGCTTGGGGAGGATCCTTCCCTTCAAGTCACGAGCCCAAACGGCGGCGGCGAACGGCATTGACCAAAAGTGCAATTTCGCATCCAAATACGCCCTTGAGAACAGGTTCATTTACGCCCTATCTTGTCTCTACTGTGTTGTTGGAAGCATGGTGTATGAATGGGACAAGCACAAGGACACCATTCGCCGTCTTTACGTCGACGAGAACAAGCAGGTCGAGGAAATCATCGAGTACATGCGCGTGAACCACAACTTCAAGCCCAGGTATGCGATTTGTTTTCCTTTCATTCTGTTTCTACCCCGTCGTGCAAAGCTTCTCCGGCGCCGCGACGTCCTCCTGCCCGGCTAAACTGCCTCGGCGTGCCGTATGCCCTGCCGTATACACGACCCCATCTTTGGAACGCATCGAGGCCCCGGGTCCCGGAGCAAATAAGGATTTTTTATGGCCTGGGCTCGCTGACAATGGCTCTTCCTCCCTCACAGCAAACGCGCATATGCATCTCAGTTCCGCCGCTGGAATCTCCCCTCCAGGCAGCAGCCCGCGCTCAAGAATGAGGCCCTCGTCGCCCGCGTCAGGGAGCTCTGGGAGCGCAACCTGTCGCAGGCCGAGATGCTGCGTGTCTTGAACCTGCAGGACGGCTTCGAGATCAAGTCACGCGAGCTCAACCGTGTACGTAGTGCGCACAGGTGGCTGCTGCGGACACCTGCCTCAGACGCGAGGCGGGCAAAACGCGGGACTGGCGGTCGAACACCGGCTCTTGATGTCCTGCGCGGTGATGATGATGATGACGCTGACGACGACGACGACGACGACGACGACGACGACGATGACGATGATGATGATGATGATGATGACGACGATGATGACGACAACGACGGTAACGATAACCATGTTGGCGCTGGTGAAGATCTTCTTGCCGGTGGTGGTGGTGGAGGTGAGGGGGCCGACAAGGCTGGTATCTCCTCGCAGGGGATGACCCAGCGCCGCCTCGAGATGGAGGCCGTATCTGCACAGCGCTGGGCCGCGAGAAAACGGCGGCGGCGCACGCGCCAGTATGCAGGACTCCCTGCAGACCCGCCTGGCCCTCCTCGCTTTCCCTCCGAGACGACCCTGGCAGAGAGCCAGGCGATACTGGGGCTGGACAGGGCCTCTTATGCAGCACTGCGTGGGAGGTTCCAAGGGATCTGCGAGGCCGCCGGCATCACGAAGAAGACGCTCGCGGGGCCCGAGGCGTGGGAGGACGCCAAGAGAGAGCTGATAGGTTCCTTTCCGGCCCTGGAGGAGGGCATGTGGGTGGACAATGATCCTGCCGCGCAGGGGAGGAGGAGGCTGGCTCTGGATGTCATCTGCTCGGACGTCACGAAGCGGATGCGTGCGGGCGCGGGCGGAGGTGAGAGGAGCGTTGCGCTCGCGGATGCCAAGAACATCCTGGGCCTGAACCCTGCCGAGTCGAGGGAGGTGAGGGCCAAGTTCTATGCCATCTTGAAGCGGGATGGTTTCACGAGCAAGGTGGCGCTGGGTCCGGAGCGGTGGAAGGAGTTGAAGCAGAGGTGGATCGACGACTGCGAGATGCTGCGCAAGGTACTGAGCAGGCTGGACGACCCCAAGAGATATGAGATGAGGATCAAGGCCGTGGAGGCTATCGCCACGGACGTCATGAAGAGGTTGCGGGACGACCAGAACAAGCGCAGGGGAGCCAGGGAGAAGGAGAAGGGTGGCACTGCCGTCGCTATGCAAGACACCACCAGCTATGATGACGGCGGCCCTGACATGAGGGAGATGAACGAGAACAGCACTGGCTTTGCGGCTGCTCTGCTCGTGCCAGGACAACAGCCTCATGCCCACAGCCACCCACAACGCATGCTACCGAGTCACCTCGTCGACCCGCAGCAGATGGGCATGCAGATCCCCATGGATAACCAGCTGGGCTCCTCCCTCCTTCTGGACCCGAACGCGCAGAGCAGCTTCATGGCCTCCAATCAGCAGTTCATGCCAGAAGCAGCACCGATGCCCACCGCGCCATCGCCCTACGACAACTCACAAGCAGCAACATATCAGATACCCGCAGCGAACAGCAACCTTGTCCCCATCTACCTGCGAGAGATCCACCCCGACGGAAGCGAAGGGGAGCTCTGGATCGCCTGCCTCACATCGCCAACACCCTCTTTCGAAGAGCTACGCCAGGTCGCCGCGCAGAAGATCCCGGGTTCAGCCTGTGTGGAGGTTATAGGCATGGTGAAGGTGCCTAATGCCATGGGGGTCCCGCAGCTCTTTCCGCTGCAGATCCATAACGACGATCAGCTGGGCGCCCATCTCGCGCAGGAAGGTCCGCCAATGTTCCATGTCCGGCTGTCGTTCTAATACATCCCCCCATCTTTGGGTCCTCTTGCTTGTTTTGGCCAGCCTCGCCCAGCTTGCTGAATGGCTTCTCCTGGTCTGTACTGCGGTGTTGGTCGAGACAGCACACTTATATAAATGTCTCGCTCCCTAACTCGTCAGATTGTGTGTTCGGACCAGCCTCATCAGCCCCATGTGCCAGTCGAGAAGTATCAAACAAGTATAGGCAGAATGCGAAGGCTGCAGAAGATTCAAATGGCCTGGATTGACGAGAGAGAGAGAGAGAGAGAGAGAGAGAGAGAGAGACCCAGCACCCTCAAGCAAGTGTCTCTCAGGGCCCAACAATGCAGGATCATGCTGTAAACTGGAGCCATCCTTTCCTCAAAAGGATCCCATGAGAGTAATGAGTCTATGGTCAGGGCTTATTCACGTTTCAAAGCAAAGATCTGTGAGTTTTGTGAGTATTTGTAACTTCTTCATTATCCATGCTGCTACGATAACTACAGGAACCTGTGTGGCTGAGCCATTAGACTGGAATATTGACAGGGCACATTAGCGAAGAAGGACAGTCCGTGAAGAAGGACAGTCCGTATACAGAAGAAAGGGGTCCAGTTATTGCCGCACCCCTCCTTTCCCCACCTCGACCCAGCCATCAGAAGGAACCTTCGCGATACTCCATTACCCCTCCTTTCAAAGCCCGTTCAAACCATCGGTATTCTATACGATTTTTGAGGATCCTGGGCTGCATGAGTCAGCCCTGGCTATTTACAAGCAGGGGCGAGCTCAGATGGTAAAGAAAAGCGTTGTATCCGAAAGGATGTTCTGCACAAGATTAAGATGTTCACTGCCAATTCGTGGCGCAACCAACGTATTTCTCTGGTGCGATATCCGGTTCTCACATCCTCATGACGACACCACTCTCATCACACACAGCATATCGAAGATCACCCCTGTTGAATTTCCCCAACTGCTTATTCTTCTTCACCTTACCCTTGAGCTCTCCTGGCACTAGCAATCGGGTTCCTGGAAGCCCAGAAACGGCGTAGACAGTCTAGATAAGCCTCTTACCCTAGAGGGAGCCCTGGACAAAGTCTGACAAAAGTATTATCAATCAGGAATCAGGGAGGTTATGCTGGGGGTAATCCCCTGTGGTCAAAATAAGTAGTAGTGCATTCTCCCCATGGCTCGGCGACCTGGAGCATCTCTCTACCCCACAGCTTTCCTTGTCCTCATTCCTCTCCTCGTGTGCTGGGGCGAGTTGAGTAATATGCTGAGCTCGGGGTCTACGCAGAGAATTGTCGCTCTGGTGGCGACAGCAGTTGGGCTGTGCCAGTGCCAGCTCTACTGCTCGAACGCCAGCACCGCGATTGACGGGAAACCTTTCCCTCCTCTCATCGACGCGACTATCGATGATCTGCTATGGGGTCTGGATACGGGCCTCTTTACGAGCGTTGACCTGGTCAATGCATACACGGCTCGAATCCTCGAGGTGAACGCAACTCTGCGGATGGTGACGGAGTTAAACCCGGACGCCCTCAGCATTGCGGCAACGCTGGACTCGGAACGCGCTTCAGGAACGTCTCGAGGGCCGCTGCACGGGATCCCCATCCTGATCAAGAACAACATTGCCACGGATGACAAGATGAACAACACGGCAGGGTCCTACGCCCTGCTGGGGTCCAAGGTCCCGTCTGATTCCACCATGGCGGCGAAGCTCCGCAAAGCTGGCGCCGTCCTCCTCGGCAAGACGAACCTGTCGCAGTGGGCCAATTATCGGTCAGACAATACCAGCAACGGATGGTCTGCCTATGGAGGACAAACAGAGGGTGCCTATTTTCCCGGACAGGATCCGTCAGGGTCCTCAGCCGGGAGCGGCGTGGCCAGCTCGCTGGGCCTGGCCTCAGGCTGTCTGGGCACCGAGACGGACGGCTCGATTCTCTCGCCCTCGAACCAGAACAACCTGGTGGGCATCAAGCCGACCGTGGGCCTCACCTCGCGGTACCTGGTCATCCCCATCTCGGAGCACCAGGACACCGTGGGCCCCATGACGAGGACGGTCAAGGATGCAGCGTACATCCTCTCCGCCATCGCGGGCCAGGACGCCAACGACAACTACACCTCGGCGATCCCCTTCAACAAGACGCCCAGCTACACCGACGCGTGCCAGCTGGGCGCGCTGCGCGGGAAGCGCCTCGGCGTGCCGCGCAACTACATCGACCTGACGGGACAAGAGTTCTATGCCCCCGCCATCCCGGTGTTCAACGCCGCGCTGGACGTCCTGCGCGATGCGGGCGCCACGGTCGTGGACAACATCACCCTGCCCGGGTACGACGTGCTTGCGGAGGCCAACTACCCCAACGTCGTCCTCGAGGCCGACTTCAACACCGACCTAGCTAAATACCTCTCGGAGCTGGTCGCGAACCCGTACAACATCAAGACGGTCTCGGACCTACAGAACTTCACACAGGGGTTCCCGCTGGAGGACTGGCCGGCGCGGGACACGCTCGTGTGGGCGTCGGCCATCGAGCTCGGGTACGGCAATGACTCGCCCCTGTTCTGGTCCAACTACACGGCCGGGCTCTTCTACGCAGGCCCGCTGGGGATCACAGGCGCCCTGCAGAACTTCTCGCTCGACGCGCTCGTCGTGCCCACGCCGTTCTCGCCTTTCCTCCCCGCCCTGCTCGGGGCGCCCGTCGTCACCGTGCCGCTGGGGGCGCTGCCGCCCAACACGACGGTCCTGCCGAACGGGTTCGGGAACCTGAACGCCTCGGCGCCCAACCTGCCGTACGGATTGAGTTTTATGGGGGCGCGGTTTGACGAGTATAACCTGATTGGTCTGGCGTATGCGTTTGAGCAGAGGACGCTGGTGAGGAATTCCATTCGCCCTTATATAGAGCCGACGACAGAGCTGGTGGATGTGGTGGGTCAGAGGAAGATGGGGTCGAAGGTGTGATATATGCATGCATATAGTGTATACACCTTTTCAATGATCGATATGATCTTTTTGATTTCTGGGATATAATACAGTGGCGATCCTGGAAAAGGATCGAGTCATTTCATTACAAATAGTCAGTGGGCGTAGGGACTTCTGGTCCAAAGCGATGATCATAGAACGAAAAACAATACCAGAGCAGGGTTAGGGTTGCAAAAGGCTCACGATTTCTATCTCATCTTTTGTTGCTCATCATCAATCGACTTCAACCTAAAGTTTCTTTTTCTCTCTCTCTCTTTCACCAACCACCTCAACAAAAGACGACGACGACGACACTGCCAATATCAAGCCAGCCTACATTGAAAGTTCAAAACAAACACCATAAAGCGCAGGGTCGCGGCATACCCGCGTAACCACAAAATGCTCCTCAAGCAGTCCAATCCAG
This sequence comes from Cryphonectria carpinicola, assembly GCA_014849955.1. Classification (NCBI taxonomy): domain Eukaryota; kingdom Fungi; phylum Ascomycota; class Sordariomycetes; order Diaporthales; family Cryphonectriaceae; genus Cryphonectria; species Cryphonectria carpinicola. The sequence goes on along the minus strand of JACWRQ010000364.1, from coordinate 15,341 downwards.
AACACGCAATCAACTCGATCAGCATGGAACCACCAACCCACGACCCAACCATCCCACACATCGATCCACTAGACGACGTGTTTGGCTCCGACGACGGCAGCAATGGGTCGCCCTTCTTCGACGAGGAGCAACACAATGAAAATCACGAGTCAGGGATCACGACCAGGCAGGAGACGACAACGACGACGACAACGACAACGACGACAACGACAACAACAACAACAACAACAACAACAACAACGCCCTCGGTGCACAACGGCAGCCACCCCTCCGACATCCACCGCCTGCAGCAGGAACACGCCACAGCTGGCTACCGCGACGGCGTCACCGTCTCCAAGGCAGGGAGCATCCAGGCTGGTTTCGATGAGGGTTTCGGCCTGGGCGCGACCATCGGGCTGACAGTTGGACGGCTTCTCGGGGTGCTGGAGGGGATCGTGGGGGCCCTCGCCGCCGGCGCTGCTTCTGCTTCATCTTCTTCTGCGGCGACGGCGGAGCTCGAGGTCGCGAGCGGGCTGCTTGCGGACGCGCGGGCCGAGCTGGATGTCAGGAGTGTCTTTAGCGAGACGTACTGGAACGCGGACGGGACGTGGAAGTATGATGTGGACGAGGAGGGGGAGCCGAAAGGTGAGGAGGAGAACGGGGCGGCGGGAGAAGGAGAAGGGGAGGACGTTGTCTTCTCGCATGTTGCGGGGGCGCATCCGCTTGTGAGGAAGTGGAGCGCTATTGTGGACGAGCAGATACGAGTGTGGGGGGTGGAGGAGCAGCTGCCACTTCTGCAGCGGAAGGAGGAGGAGGGGGAGGCGGCGGCGGCGGCTGCCGTTGAGCCTATGGCTAAGGCGAAGGGAACGACGCAGGCGCCCGGGGGTGCTAAAGCGCCGAGTGCGGCTCTCAGCTGGTGAAGTTGCTTACGATGGAGGCTTCTCTTCGAGCTTCAGGCCATTTTTGGCAACGCCTGACCGAGATGATCACATATGTTCGGGGGGCACGACCGCCGACGGGGAAAGTCAGTGGGTTGGTCAGTGGCTGCACTGCTCGTCCGGCATCGGTCGTATGCTTAAGGCACAACAACCCCGAAGATTCTAGGAGAGATCATGAGAGAGAGAGAGAGAGAGAGAGAGAGAGAGAGAGAGAGAGAGAGAGAGAGAGAGATGCCTGCGGCATGCAACAGCTCGTGAGTGAATACAGCTGACTTGTGATGTTGGAAGTATGGCGACTCACCAAGGATTGCAGGTGCAACATACATACTGGCGCAAGATCTCAAGGCTGTATTGGAAAGCCCGAGACTCCGTGGCATGTAATTGCGTAGCGGAAGGTGGCGAGGAAAGTTATGCAACGGGTTGAGCAATGCTGGTTACGACGTGAATGCTGTTTTGGAAATGGAGCAATGAAGTACGCTCAGTCAAAGAGTGTCACGCCTCAGCCTTAACAGAGATGATCGCACCATACTTCAACCGCCTGTCAACCTTCAGCTTTGGGACGATATGCTTGATCTTGGTCACGCTGGTGCTGCTTTTCTGAGGGCCAGACGGTAACATTTCTCGAGGCCCCTCCTCAAGCTGGCGAGATTGGGCTTCTTCCCAATCGCAACCTGCTCCTCAGCCTGCGTTCGGCTCCTCTTGCGAGATGAGACCTGGCTACCGAATCACCATATCTTTGAAGCACGTGGGTGATTCAACCGATCAGTGATAATTCCAGAATACGACTACAAGTGCAGCTAAGGCAGGTATATATCAGATGCAATACACAAATTGCTAGGCCCAAATGAATGGGGTCTGTTCAAGAGTCTTAATGGATGAAGTTACAGTTTGGTCATAATTATCTACTCAGACTTGATACAAACATTGAGAACGGCGTACTGAATCTCTCACACAACACTCCAAGTCTTACCCCTGATCTATTGTCTAAATCTATACACCACCAATGTGCGTGCCGGGGACCATTACGCCGGGTCGGCCAGGCTGAGCGGAGCTGGCATGCGAGTGATCTTGGGAGCGCACAACCACGTCGCCCTGAAGGCTTGCGAGTCAGCAATCCATTTTCTGACCTGATGCGAGGTGGCTCACGCACCTCAGCGAGGTGGGATTAAGATTGACGGCCCCCAAATGACGGCCAGCAAAAAGACGGGCTCGACAGCCAAATTATGGTCACAGTATTGCGATGCAAAGTCTAAATTTGTTTCTTAGTTCTCCTATGATTACCTCTTCCGGCTCTCTAATTTTCCACTTTCTGCCACCGACAAGAGCATAGAGGTTCAATTTTGCCATTGGCATAATTAAAAGAATGTGCTTCATGGTCTTCAATATCCGGAGATACATCAGCGATGTATCAGTGGCATCACACGCATGTTGCAGGAAATTGTAGCAATGGGTGCTGAGGTCAGACGGGAAGATCATTGACCCCCCACTCTCTTTTTTCTTTTCTTCTTCCCCTTTCTTTAAAAGTATTTGACAGAACGTTAAATAGTGAGGCTACTACACCTGCAGGCCATCCGACCGTAGCCTTGTCCTTTTGGCACCCAGCCTAATTCCCTCAAGCCAAAAGGTCAGAGTTTGCCACAATTGACGTACACTAATCTTCACAGTAGAATAAGAAAAAGGGGAGGGGGGAGGGGAGGAGGAGAAAAGATAAGAAGTCCCAGTCAGATTCCGATATATTCACGTGACGTGACGCTGGGTTGAAACTTATTTTAAGCCAGAACCATGGGCAATATTTGCCCGTTTTTCAAAATGAGCGCTTGTTACTTTTCGATATCGGTGAAAAAATAAGACTTAATTCATCTTGTATTTTCCACTGGTCGTTAGCTAGCATTGCGACTCCGTCCTTGCAAGGAGTGCTTAGAGGGCGGAAAGAAGTGAAAGAGTCGGAGAGGATATTAAAGGCAAGGGAGAAGAAGGGCATCAAGCCCCCTTCTTTCGTCTACATGCATAACCGAAACCGAATGACCAAAATATACTTCTCAAAAGACCGAGCTCGAGGACACTGGCTTGGTTTGCATGTTGCATTGTCACAGGTAAATTAATTACTCGGGGTCGGGACAGAGTTATCTCTGAAGGGAAAAAAAAGGGGGCGAAACCGATCCTGATAGCTTGGGGCACATCGATCAAAGTAATTACACTCTTCCACACCATCTCGACTGCTTACAGTATTACGCATGTTCATCACCGCCATGGTGAGGGTGGCAACCATCAGATGCTGTGAGACTTGTTGCGTTCATAACTCGTCTCACTGCTCACATTCCCCCAAGATCTATAAAGTGTTCAACAAAGTGAGAGTTTTGTCAAAACAACAGGCCAGGTAGTAATGAATGAGACACCAAACGAACTGCAGAAGCAAAAGGGTTTAGCATACTTCAGTACTTAGAGAAGTGTCCATCATCGGCCTGGGGCCCAACTTTCGCCGGGGGGGGGGGGCGAGTTTAATTTAATTTTTTTCATGATGCCAGAAATACGTGAACGGGTTGCATCACAAAACAGAAGAGGATGAGCTAAACTAATTACAGAATTGTCCAAAAGTGACACGGTATATCTGTCTACTACAGAAAAGGGGGTTATTGTTCCCAGAATGGTACACACTTGAGCCCGAGATGAGTTCGAACCCTCTGCACCGCGATCTGCTCGCCGTAAGCTCGCGAGTTTAATCTGTACCGTATTCACCAGGCACAAGAAGAGGAACTCGTATAACTCCTGTTGCCGCTTCCCAGAATAACAGCTGCTTGGGTGTGACCATCATCTCCCAGGACCAGAGGATGATTGTGCTCGGCTGCAGTCGAAATGTCATTTTGAGACCCCAAAATATTGTCAAGTCTGGGCTAAGCTATATTAAAAGGATAAAGAGACAAGACACACTCTTTGATATCGTTGGCCGGGGGCACGAAAGATGGATCTATAATCACTGTCCTGCTTGGGCCTGAAGCCGACTGGCGCCTATGTTGAGATCCTCCTCGCATACCAAATCGCAAAAAGTCTTCCCGAGCTTCAGCGCTGACAAGACACCTACCTATGCGTCCTGGTGCCGATGTTTTTTTTTTTGTTTCTTGGGTGTAAGGGACACCCCTGGTGTTTGCACTGGATCTCGTGTTCCTTTGTGTCTTTCGTTGGGCAGTTGGGGGGAGGGGGGGGGGGGG
>JACWRQ010000364.1:0-11208 GCA_014849955.1 Cryphonectria carpinicola | reverse complement strand
AAAAGGAGGAAGTAAAAGAGAAAAAAAAAAAAAAAAGAAAAAAAGAAAGAGAAAAAAAAAAAAAAAAAAAAAAAAAAAAAGGTAAGACGCCATCTCCGGAATCTGGTAGATGCTGTTGTAATTTACGATTTTGGCTACGTTGGCTTACGGCACTGACCTTGTCTACAACCAAATCCTTTTGTGCGCTGGGCTGTGCTTAGATCAGGCCATCTGCCTTGTACTCGGCCCTTTTGGGAGAAAATCAGAGCATCTTCCTTAGGTTGAACTGTATTGCCGACAGCCGTTGCGCACACAGTGGGTGCTATGCTCTGGACTTACATCAGAGAGGGAGAGGGGAGGTCAAGGGCGGGCAAGGTCTGGTGGTGGTAATAATAATAAGTGATGATATGACGAGGACGGCGACGACGACGACGACGATGATGATAAGAATGAGGGTAAATCAATTCAATAATTCTCATAAAATATTGAGTTAGAAAAATAAGCAGAGGAGGATAAATTTTTACAAAAGAAAAACCCCCAGAAGACAGGGAAAGAAAGAGAGAAAGAGAGACAAAACATCCCCCCAAAAAAACCCCCCCCAAAAAAGGACACAAACCGCCACTCGGACTTTTGGATAACAGATCGAGTTGAGGGTGGCATGCATGCTTCTAATGTATGTATGTATGTGCACACTCACACCCACATCCACACCTCGCTACCACCGCTATCCGAGTTGGCCTATTGGGGGGGGGGGTGTACTCTTACCCTCTTGGCCTGCAGTGCAGTGCAGTGCCTGCCTGAAGAAAGTCCACCCAATTGGATGGCCTGTAGGCAGGTCAGGAGGGGACTTTGCTGACAGCATCCCTTGGCGCCTCCCCCCCCCCTGCTTGCTTCCTGCAACGCCAGGTCAGTCAGGGCCAGGCTAAGCAGACAGGATGCCAGTGTGTGTTGCGTTCAGGCCTCTGTGGCACCTGCAGGAGCTGCTGACGAGAGCAATAAGGGAACCCCTGCCCCCTGCCACCTAACTGACCCCTGCTGTGTTCTTTTAGGCAGGCTTGTTTGGGGGAAGACCTGCTGTGCATACAGTGCACCATAGAGTGCTTACAAGCGATAGGTTGGGGGGGGACATCTTAGTATAGGTGACACAGGGAGGAAGGACTTGCCCCTCAGTCCTGGCCCATCCTCCTCCCTCTGTACTTCCATTCCCGTCCTCAATCCCTAATTCAGGGCAAGCAAGAACCTGCTGTAGTGAAGGGGGAAGCCCTGTGCCCACAGGTGTCCACAGGGCCAGAATGTGCGGATGAACCCTGGAAAGAAGCTTATTCTTTAAAATAGTCGCTGGACCCGCTTGGAAGACTTGACCTCACAGTTCAGCCTCAACTCGGCTCTCTCCCTCTCTCTCTCTCTCTCTCTCTTTCTCTCCAACTGCGGCACCTTTCAATGTCTTCGGCCCCCCCCCACTTTGATGTTCAAGCTTGTCATGTTGTCATCCTATAAATGATCACTCTAAGCTTGGGCAAATGGCAGGAGACACAGTCTGACATCCATACATACACAGCACCCACACCCACATACATATACATGCTGCCCCCACCCAAAAGAAAAGAAAGGAAGAAAAAAAAGGTAACTTCATAGTCACCTCGCATTCACCTTCTGACGCCACCCTCGGACCTGAAAATACGGTTCGACCCGCCCTCTCTCTCTCTCTGTCTCTCTTCTCCCTGTTTATAAACACCTCAACTAAGCCACTCTGTTTGCCGCCTCCTCCTCTCCTCACTGCTGTCATCCGTGAGGTTGTTTCCTATCACGAGTGATTTGCTTGTGCCTTGTATAAGGACCCATCATCCACAATCTTGGCTTGTCTTGAGGCCTTTGATGGTTTCTTAAGCAGCCATCACCGCTACCCTCACCCACCCTCTCTCACTCTCACTCCTATTCCTGTCTTCACACCACCACCACCACCATGGCTCCACTGCCCTACCAGAGCCCACTGGTCCATGACCCAGCATGGAGGTCTCCTCCCTTGAATTCAGGTATGCACTCACAAGCACAAGCACAAGCACACTCTTCAGGTAAGCATCCATCTATTGCTCCTCTCTCTTTCTTACACACAGATTGATTTCAACCCTGACTACTGCTGCTGTCCTGACCGACCAAGACCACTGACCTCCTCACAGCCCAACACCACATACATCACATCCTCTATGAGAGCCCCTTCCAGAGGGTGCAGGTCGGTGCCGGCCTCCCGGAGCGGGCCCTGAACGGCGTCACGCGCTTCCTCACGCCCATCGACGCCTTCCTCTCCCGCCACCCGTCCGTCCTGCTGCTCACCCGCCTCGCCTGCCTGCTGTCGTTCCTGTTCCTGCTGTCCCTCTCGCTGTGGGACCTGTACTCCCGGTCATCGCCGCGGCGGCGGCAGCAGCGGCAGCAGCAGCAGTCCATCCGAGACGAGGAACGAGCGCGCCTGGACATGTCCTACCCGGAGAAGGGAGGCCACGGCGATGCCAAGGCGGATGGGAGGACGGTCCTGGTGGCGAGGGGCCTGCAGCCGGGCTCTCTGTACCGGGTCACCGACGAACTTGTATTCCTCGTCCCCGAGGCCGCCGACGCCCAGGTGCCCCGTGACGGTAGCTTCCTCATAGCGGTGGAAGACTGAGGTCTCCCCCCCCCCCCAAAGAGAGCTGCTTGTTATTGTTCTTATTAATGTTGTCTTTTTTCTTTGGGGATATTGGTTCGAGCATGCAGATGCGGCTACTACACGTTATACCCCCCCCGGCACACATTGATTTGATTGAAATATTTTTTTTTTGTCTCTTCACGACTGTCAACGAGATTGGAGCTTCCATACGTACCTACAACAACAACAACAACAACAACAACAACAACAACATGTTCTCACGACCGATTGAACGGGAGGAAAACGTCATGATCAGCCCATCCACCCGGCGAGTTGTTGGGAATTACAAACAAGGATTGCAAAATGGAACAGAGTCAAATGGATCTCCTGCGCGCCAGTGTTTCCCACATGAAACCCGACGGCTCGCACAGCCCCGTCCATGGCCGGTCCTTCGCAACCAACCAAGGCGAGATGGATGACAAGAATCGTATTGGAGAGAGAGAGAGAGAGAGAGGCAGACAGACAAGAAGCACGACCTCCGGATTTGAATAGGCAGAAGAATCGGAGGACGGATCAGAAGGCATTCAATTCGTTGAAGCTTGGAGAAATTCGGAAGACCCGAGATCTGGGACGGAGGTGCGCACTGATTGACGGAACGGCATTGCCAGGAATGGCAATGTCCTTTGAAAGGGGGCCCCGGGGGGGGGGGCTGACTGGCTGGCTGGGCTTCTGTGCACACCGCACCAGACAGAGCTTTTTGATGGATCTGGCATGACTGGAAGAAAGAGAAAGAAAGAAGAAGAAAAGGACGGAAAGGATGTAATTCAGCTTCGGAGCCTGATCTTTAGAGACGGGATCAGGGAGAGCTTAGCTATATCCTGGCATGTCAAGAAAGTGTCCTCGTCTTCTTCCTCTCTGGGATAAAAAATCCTCTCTGGGACGAAAAAACATTCCATCTCTCTCTCCTCTTGAAAGAGGCTGCTGACCTGGCCCCCCCCCCCCTTCTCTTTCTTCTTACCTTTGGAATTAAAGATTTGAATGCAAATCACAAGCTAGATTTATCCTAGGCGAATTATACACATGCGAAATAACCTTGTCAGAATAAAACAGATTAAATATTCGTGGGACACCTTCCCCCCCCCCCCCCCCCCCTCCTCCAACTTGAAGATAACCCCCAGCTAGAACTCTCCCCGGTTCCTCCCCCCTTTTCAAAGGAAAAAGAATAGCTACACACAAGTCCCAAGAATCCAAATATTCTTATTCTGCCAGCAGACTGTGCCCAAAATGTCCAATCCCAATTTGCAGCATCTAGCTAAATCACAAGCAGATACAATCGGTATAGTGGTCTCTCTGTCTCTCTCTCTCTCTCTCTCTCTCTCCACACCTCCCCTAGATATCCTCCAACAAAAAGTGTAATTATTAAATCATCCTCTGAGACTTCAAATACACAAGGAGACTCCCTTTCCCCCTCCCCCTCCCCCTCCCCCCCAAAACTCCCTTCAACCACTCCCAAAATGAAGGGCATATATACATCTATATATATATACCCCGCCCCTCCACCTCAGCCAAACTTCTTCTCAAACCTCTTCAGCATCCCCGTAACCCCCTTCTCGATCCGGCCCGCATTATCCTCAAACCGACCCCGGACTTCCTTCTTGGGCGCGTATTTCACCGCCGTCTCGCCCTCCGTCGGCCTGTACGCCTGCTGGTGAATCGTGTATGGGTCCGCCGCCGCCGCCGCTCCTCCTCCGTGTCCCTGTGGTGTGTACGAGTAGTTGGAGTACCCGCCTGGCGGAGGCGGCGGCAGGCCAGGGCTCGTGACGGGCGGGGTGGTATGCTGGGCCGGCGTGTAGGGCGGGGCGGGGCTGACGGGGAAGGGCTGTGCGGTGCTGCTGTAGGGGGACTGCAGCGCGGGCGAGGGCATACTGGTTGCCGCAGGCATTGTTGCCGCGCGCGCCAGACCTGGGTGCTGGTGTTGGTATTGCTGCTGCTGCTGGTGTACACCAAAGCCCTGGGGCGGCATGCCGGGGGTGCCGACAGGGGGGGCCGGAAAAGTCGGGGCACCAGGCGGAGGCTGGAACTGGGGCGGGACAAAACCCGGGCTGAGAGGGCCGAGACCCGCGCCAGGGTGATGCATGGCGCTACCGGGGCCCATGAGGCCGGGGGAGAAAGGGGTGCCGGCGTCCTGCATAAGGCGGGCCTGGAGCGGGTTTATGGCGATATCCTCGGGGGGTGGGGTCTTCTCGCGGTGCTGGATCTGCTCGGGGGCGGCAGGGGCGGCAGGGTTATAGGCCATCGGGACGAAGTTGGCGGGTGGGGGGCTGGGGCTGTGGTCGTCGTTGGTGTCATGGTGGCCGGCGGAGACGGCGGAGAGGGGCGGGGCGGCGAAGGAGGGTACGTTGGCGCTGCTGCTGCTGCCGCCGTTGCTGCTGCCACCCTGGTTCGTCTGGCCTGCTGCTGCTGCTGCTGCTGGTGCTGGCGGCGGCGGCGGCGGTGGTGGTAGGAATTCGTGGCTGGCGTCGGCGATGGCGACGTTCTCCAGCCTCTGCACGACGGCGCTCACCTCGGCGGGCTGTTGTCGCTGCTGCTGCTGCTGCTGCTGCTGCTGCTGCTGCTGCGGTGGCGCGGGCTCGTCCTGAACGTCGATCTGGTCCGGGGGCAGGACACGCCGAATACCGCTGACAAAGGAGAGGGCATCCTCACGGGTCCAGAAGTAGATATCGAGGGAGTGGAGTTTGTAGTGGTACTTGTTCTCGTTGCGCGGGTCGTAGGTGGGCAGATGCCACTCTTCGTGGCCATCGACGTCGCCTACCACCAGGTTCACCACGCACTGCTGTCTGTACGAGTATGTCACATGGACCTTGTCGAGGACTGTTGGTATATCCCCCCGCCTCCAGAGTCAGCCCGGCGATATGCCCTCTTGTCACGACGATTCATGGGGAGGGGGGGGGGGGGGGATTTGTGCTTACAGCCGTCGAAAGCATCCTGCTCCTCCGTCCCAGGCTGGTTGGCGATCTCAATGCGCGCCCTCCTCTCGTTCGCATTCTCAAACAGGTAAACGTAGGAGCCCTTGTCGAAGCGGTGGTGTGGTGGGCTGGCGGTCGGCGGGCCGTAGAAGTAGTGAACATCGCCAAAGCTATATTTTGTCCCCATCCGACCGCGCAGGAGGACATTGTCAGCATGTTCTATCCCATGAGATATTTTTTCTTCTTCTTCTTCAATTATTCAAAGCCCAGCTCTCGGGTCTGGCTTTTGTCGTCGCGCTTACAGCGTGGCCACGTTCTCCTCACCTGGCCGGACAGCCATGATTTCACGGATGAAAACAACAGGTCGACGTCCTCAGCTGGATGGAGCGAGATGGCAAGAGGGGGACAGGTGGGGTGGATTGGATAGAGGAGCTGTTTGACAGATGAAAAACAGATGTTCAGAGACGATACAAGAAAGAAGAGGAGGGGGGGAAAGGAAGAAAAGATTGAGAAAACACGCCCATACAAGACATGAGGGGGATCGATCTCGGGAGAAAGCACGATGCGCTCGCACCTTGGGCTCAACCCCCAACCTTTTTTAAGTATTGTAAGCCCGTTTCCCCTCCTCAAAACGGCACTGCCGCAGTCCAGATCTTCCAACCAGCATTCACGTCACCCTGCCAAAAAGAACCCCTCCCCCCCTCCCCGGCACTGCATCGTTGCTGCTGCTGGGCGCTTAGCAGTCCAGTCGTTTGTCGTGTCTCTCTTCCCGGGTGGGCGCCTTGCTTTTTGGTGGTTGGCCAGTTCAGGGCCTGGTGGTGGGGCAGCGTCTTCCCGTTGGCCTTGTACCGTCTCACTGTTGATAGTATACAAGAGTACATGTTTGTTTGTACTGTACTCGGTACATAATAACATCCTTGTCACTGGTCCGTGCTCTGCGCGAGAGGACTCTTGGAAATTTCCACCCTGTTGAAGCTTAGCGATCATTGCCCCTCGACCTGTGATGCGCCCTCACCAAAGAAAAAGAAAAAAAAAAGACACGAACGATAGTGTTGTGCGATAAGAAGAAGGTGGAGGAGGTCAGTACTGAACCTACAGAAAGAAAACTACAATTGGTCCTCTTTGCGCGACTGGCTAACCTAACTAAACGAACCCTCCCAAGCAAAGTTAGCCATCGACGAACATCTCCTACTTCTTTCTTCCCACCAGGGCGGCCAGAAAAAAAGAGAGAAGGGGACCTCTCTCTCTCTCTCTTCTTCTTCTCACACCCAAGCAGGGCCCTGCTCCTCCTCTTCCCCCTGCCCTCAGGGCCATCGTCTTCCACACGGCCGCCCCCCCCTCAAGAACCAAAAAAAAAAAAAAACCGCCCACCATGCCCATCGCAAACGTAGTCAACGCCTGCGCCCACCTCCAAAACGCCTCCCGCGCCCGCCTGGGCCTGACCTCCCTCCCCAACACAAAACAGAACCTCCTCTTCTCCCTCGCCCTGCACCGCTCCGGCCTCATCTCCACCGTCGTCCGCGGCGGGCCCCAGCCCCCGGACCCAGAGACCCTCCTCACGGCCGCCGGCGGCGGGCCCGGCACCGCCACCTCCTACGAGCCCGTCACCACCCGCAACGTCGCCACCCGCCGCCTGTGGCTGGGCCTCAAGTACATGGACGGCGAGCCTGTCATGCGCAACGTGAGCGCCGTGACGAAGCCGAAGCGGCCCATCACCCAGAAGCTCGTGGGCCTGCGGCGCATCGCGAGGGGCTTCGAGAGCGGCTATGTGGACGGGCTCAAGATCGGGGAGTGCATGTTTGTCGCGACCGACAGCGGTGTGCTCGAGATCAGGGAGGCGCTGGATAAGAAGGTCGGAGGGTTAATACTGTGCCGCGTGAGTCCTTACTGAGAAGGGGAAGGAGAGGGCGGGGGGGAGGGGGGTTTGATGGGAAAGTTGGGTGCGCGCTTTTTGAAGGATTTGTGGACAGTCCGGCTGGAACTCTCTTGAGAATCAAGAAAGAGAGAGAGAGAGAGAAAGAGATACAGAGACAGAGACAGAGACAGAGCAAAGAGACGAGGTCACGCATAAGAGCAAGGGAGTTTGGAAAGACTTTATTACGGGTTGCACATAACTCGAAGGTCTCCTGCTCTGAAGAAGGAAGAGGTCTCGCCAATTAAGAGGGACCGCGGGTGAGGAGGAGAAGGGAACATGGTGTCTGACTGAGCTGCTGCTCATCATCAAGTCAGTTCAGGAGACTTACCATGTCGCGCGGCCGCAAACGAATCTAGTCACACCATCAATCATCTCTATCACGTTCGTCCAGTGGATATGGTATACCCAAAAAAATTTTTTTTAGAACAGAACGTTAGAAAGATGAGTAATCTCCAACTCTTCCTAATACACAAGAACAAAGAAATCACAACGTTCGGGGGAAAACCTTAGGCAAGAGCATTCTATTGTTCGTCGCAGGTCTCGTAGGATACATGTGGTTTTGATCCCATTCTTTCCAGAGATATGTACAAGTGAGGTCTACTCTACCCGCATGCTCCCAGCCTTGTCCATCAAACGCCCAACGAACCGTAGGGCAATAAGACCGGTCGAAACTCCTGAGGTATCATAGTGTGGAGAAAAAGAAGAGGGAAAAAAGGGAGGGGGGAAAAAGAAGAAGAAGAAAAAAAAAGAACTTGGGCCCTCCCTACTAGACAGGACACCAATCATGCAATGTAGGTGTCCAGAACAGGATAAAACAACATCCAGGGGATCGACTGCAGTACCGCGCAGCCTTCTTCACCTTGACCACTCCCTTTTGCTCCTCATGCTACGCACCGATTGTCGGCTATTGAGCCTCACCAGCTCCCGTCTCGGCATCAAGACTTCCGCTCGAAGCCTGCCCATCTGTCTTGTCTTGCTCGTGGATACCATTAGCCTGGGGCGGCACATCCGTCTTCTTCTCTGCACCAGGGTTCATGAATGCTGCGAACAGCGCATCTGATGCCTTCGGGGCGCCTTCCGTCTTCTCAGACGATTCCGCGCCAAGGTCCTTCTGCTCAGCTGTCTTGAGCACGTCGCTCTCAGACGTCTTTGGGGCATCATCCTCCTTCTCGCTCTCTTCCGGGACAGACTCGGGCCCGGTCGATGTTGGGGCCTCCACAACGTTCTCTTCCGATATCTTTAGGGGCGCACTCGCCCTCGTCCTCTTGGCGACGGTAATGGACTCCTCTGCGATGGCAGTCTTTGATATCTTCCTCGTGAGTTCTCTGGCCGAAAACGGCTCCTCCTTCCTGCTGGTCTCTGGTGTTGCAGCAGCCGAGGTCGTTGTGGACGCCGGCTTGGAGACGACCCTCCTGGCCGGCCCTGTCTTTGCGCTCTGTGGCTTCTTGGCCGCTGCAGATACCTTTCGGGGTGGTGTTGTGGGCACCTGCACCTTCTCGGCGACCTTGTTGGCGCTCGCTTGTGTGGGGCGCATCATTCTTGCCAGGAAGCCCTCATCAGGCGCCTTGACCTCTCTCTTGGGCACAGGGTGGTCCTTGGCTGCCTGCTTGGGAGGAGGGCCGATGCTGGGCCGTTGACGGGCTGCCACCGAGGCTGACCTCTTGACTGCCTTTCCATTCGAAGCCGTTGCTGTCCGACTCTGAGGTCGGCTCGCGTGTGCGGGAGGTGGGCCGGCATTCTTGGTTTTTTGTCCTGAGGCGGCTGTGTGTGTGGTAAGCGAAGCAGGCAGCTTCACCGGTCGTGTTGGGGATTTCGGTCGTGGTTTCACAAAGCTGGGAGACACGGAAGAGGGCGTCTTCTTTTCGGTTGCTGGCTTCTCAGGAGGTGGAGTAGTAGATCGTTTCGGGGGGGCTGCTGGTGCTGCTGGGGCTGCTGCTGCTGCTGCTGCTGCTGCTTGAGGTGCTTTTGGGGGGGCAGTCTTGGGTTGGGACGAAGACGACGATGGTGATCTCAGTGCAGGTATCGCTGCCGGCTTTGCTGTCTTCGCCCTGTCGGCTGCTCCATTCAGAGCTGGGGTGAGCGCGGCACCGCCGCTGGCACTGCCACCGGAACTGCCGATGTTGCCGCTGAGGTCGCCTTTGCTCCCAGCGCCTTTCTCTTGAGCCTGACTAGGAACAGGCGGAACCTGACCCTCTTGCACAGCTTGACCACGGCTCCCGCCACTGGGACCTCTGGCGGCTTCGCCCCGAGGAGCCTGCCTAATCTGGGCCGGCTCCGCAAGCCCTTCTTGCCTCCCACTGGCAGGTCCGGCAGGGCCGGAAGGCGTGGTGAACCCCCTGGTGGCGGTGGAGTTCTGGGAGGCAGGTCCGGCGGGTGGAGGGGGAGAGCTGGACCCAGCGACGGAGAGGGCGGAGGCTGTGGGACCGGAGAAGGCTGGCGGCCTGGTAGATGAGGAAGATGCAGAGGGCTCCGCGGCAGCTGGGGCAGCTGTAGATCCGGTGTCCTGAGCCGAGGAAGGGGAGATGGCGGAGCTCCCGGCGCCCCGGTTGAGCTCTGATCGAGTGCTGTCTGGGCTTGAGACATTGGTCCTGGTGTGGTCTTGCAGGATGGAGGATGCCGTCTCGGGGTCGCCGCTGAGTTTCCGTGCAGAGATGCTAGAATCTCCACTGGCCTGTCGTGCGAGGCCTATGCGACCGTCTTTCTCGATGGCAACGAAGCTTGTACGGACTTTGGAAAGGGGCCTAGGGGAATCACTCGCATCTGCAGATGCCAAAAAAAAAAAAAAAAAAGAGATGAATGATTAGCAATGTGGTTTGTAAGGATCCTAGTTTGGTAGAGCTGTTTGTGCATGCAGAGAGTACAACAGAGTGGTGGTGTGTATCCTTAGGTCTTGTTGTTGAGGTTTCTGTTTGGTTCAGATGGAGGGCGGGTGGTTGGACGAGGAAGAAGAAGACAAGACGACAACAACAACAACAACAACAAACAACATACTTGACCTCACCGAGGAGACACCACCAGGACTGCGTCCCCTCTCATCTGTGGCACCTTCCTCCTTCTTGGCCATCTGCTCCATCATCTTGATCCTATCTCTGACACTCATTTTGGCTCGATTGTGGAAGGAATGACTTGGAAGAAGCAAAGTAAACAAAGAAACCCCAAGATCGGCAAGTAAAAGCCAAGGAAGAAGAAGAAGAAGAAGAAGAAGAAGAAGCGCTGGTAGGCTCAAGAGCAGCTGGTCAAAATTGAGGACTCGAAGCAATAGAAAGGAAAAGAAAAAGAGAGGTGGAAAGAGAGAAGAAGAGCAATGCAGGCAAAGATCAACAGCGCGCAGCAGTGACAAGAAATAGGGGAGATTGGGGGGGGGGGGTGTTTAATCTGAAGTTGAAAGTCTGCAGAGGTGGCAGGAAGAGAGAGTCAAGAGAGAGCCTGTCACGACAAGGAGTGTGGTGTGTGGTGGTGGCTGTGGTGGTGAGTGGGCTGTGGTTTTTGCGGATTGAGTGTCTGGGGCCATCACCCAATCAATCCCCGTGCGCATGTGCCAGGTTGACCCCCCCTTTTTCATTCCTGTCTTGTCCTGCTGGATGTCGGATGCCCCTCTCAGGAGGAGGAGAAGGGGAAGGGGGGGGGGGGGCAGAGGGGGCAGAGACAAGAGGGGAGAGGGCCCCTCACCTCAGCGCGCCGCCCCAGTGTACACAGCTCTCCCGGCCGCCCCCCGCCCTTTCTCTCCTCCC
>JACWRQ010000363.1:25828-41482 GCA_014849955.1 Cryphonectria carpinicola | reverse complement strand
AAAAACAAAAAAGCCACAAAAAAAATAAAAAAAAAAAAAAAAACAACAAAAAAACAACAAAAAGAAACAACACCACAACAACCAACCACCACACACAACACCAAACAAAAAAACCCACCCAAAACCAGCCTGGCGCTCGAGCTCTTGTTGGGCCTGCACAGGAACTTCCTGCTCCTCTCTCGCCTCCTCCTCTCGTGCAGCTCGTCGCAGGGCCTAATAGCACACCAAACAAGCCCAAATGCACAGCGCGCGCGCGCAGAAGAGGGAGCTGCCCCCACGGTCCTAACGTACAAGGGAAGGCTTCCAGGAGAGGTTGACCTAGGGTCGAAGGTAGTATGGCTCGACGCAAGGTGACGAGGTCTGCCGAGGTCTTTCCCCCCCCCCTCCAGGAGACCTGCGCAGGTGAATTGGAATACGCAGCGTCAAAGAGATTGGTTCGTGGATCCGATATGGTCCTGTCGTCTCGGGGCTTGCAGGGACAGCTGGCTGTCAATTGTTGGAGCAGGAGGACCTGGGTTTGGGTCTTTCTCTTTTTCTTTTTTGGTCAAAGGGTGCGTGCGGGCCGTCCAGCGTCGTCAGCGGTGTCTCGAAAGGTACGAAGGATGTGCAAGAGGTCTGTCCTTGGCGGTACGTTCAAGGTAGGCTTGGGATGTCGAAGTGAAACATGAACATGAAAAGGGTGTGTGCTTGTGTGTGTGTCTCTGCAAGAACACAGTGGAAGGATAGTGTGTGTGTGTGTGTGTGTGTGTGTGTGTGTAGAAGGTTGGTGGTGGTGGTGGTGGTAGTCCAGTTCCCAGTCCAGTGCAACAGCAGCAGTCGTGGTGGTGGTGTTGATGGTGATGGTGGTGGAAACATTTGGTCGATCGGGGGTGGTGGGCGTTTTCTTAAGTGCGTGATGCTAGTCTAGGCGGCATGGCTGTGAAATTGAGACAGGGGGGGATAAGACCATGGCACGTAAGGAAGTAAGGAACGAAGAGAGCACCGTAGAATACACCAGAGCCACACAGAGCTTAAAGTGGATACGTAAGGTCAAGACAGAGAGAGAAGAGCCCAACAGGGTTCTTAGCTCGTTGATCTTTTGCGGTCGTCACAAAGTCATGGTAAAAGAGAGAGAGAGAGAGTACAGCAGTAGAGAGGTACGGAAAGGGTCAAAGTCTGAATGAATGGCCTCTTGGGGTCGGGGTGGCCTTGCCAGGCGGTACGTACAGAGTACCAGTTACTGTACAACGGGTACATGGGGCAGGTACAGCATCACTTAGGTACATGGGCGGGTACAAGGTACAAGGCGTACGACAATCTTGGTTTTCTGCAGCCCGGTTGGGGGGGGGGGTTGTGTGTGTGTGGGCGGGGGAGCCCGAATGGGAGCGAAGAAAAGGGTTGCGAATATGGTCAGAAGACTGGATGACATGGGTCTCCTTTCAGTGGATTATCCATTGGGAGAAGGGAGAAGAAGAAGAGAAAGAACAGAGGGAGGGAAGGAAAAGAAGGAGGAAGGGGAAAGAAAGAGAAAAAAAAAAAAAAAAAAGGACAGGGCCACACTGGCAGCAGGGGCCAGAGGCAGGTAGACTCATGTACCTCTGACGCATGTATCTTATACCGACCGCCTCGCTAAGAAGCACGCGCGGGGTGGGCCGGTTAACGCGCAGAATGGATGTACCCTGTCCAGTACCTAGTACAGATCCACAAGTCTTGTCGATCAAGCTCCAGCCGCTCATCTTCTAAAACACCGTCGCATTGTTGATTGCCATATTGAAAATGTATCCTCGACACAGGCTACTCCCAGGAATAATCTCTCTTTCTTTCTCTCTTTCTTTCTCTCTCTCTCTCTCTCTCTCTCACACACACTCTCTCACCCCACCCTTCCCCCTGTGGAGGCGACCGCTTAAAAATACAAAAAAAAAATTTAAGAATAGGCTTGTTGAATGGATGGGCAGCGTAGGAGAAGGAATTATCAATCGAGGCACACTCACCGTTAGGGTAGTAGTACTACTTAGTCTGGAAATTTCTCTCGGGCAAAGAGATGCGACAGGGAAGCCTGGCTCAACATGTGGACTTGCTGGGCAGGAAAAGATTGGGTCAGTGAAATTTGACGTGGCCCGGCAAGAAGGTGACGACACACAGCAAGACGTCACCAGGCACTCCAGGGAACCTTCCCAAGGTGTGTGTCCATGGTACTACCATGGTAATGTACCTTGTAATACTCCAGATCTTCAGAGCATGACCAGACCAGGGGGGCATGTCACCATACATAATACATGGTAGTACCGCACAGGTATCACTTCTCAGGAAACCCTCTGCTGGTGCGCTCTCAGTGGGGCCCAACCTTGTGGAAGGGAAGGGGGCGGTAGGGAATGGGCATGGGAAGAGAGGAGGGGGGTCCCCCCGGGGGGGGTGGGCGCTGAAGGGCCTACTAAGTGCCCTATTACAATTACCATAGTGCCGTGCAAACCACTCTACTGTCTGATGCTGGACCACTGGCACCAACAGCTACCGAGGAAGGAGACATCCCGCCAAGGGGGAAAGGGCTCCAGAATCCCTCTCTCTTATTGATTGAGGTTCGTCCCTTCCCCTTTCCTGGGTACCGTACATCACAGCTTCACTCTTTGGGTAATCTCTCTCTCGAGCACTGTACATAGTACATAGTACCTGCTGTTGTCGATGTGGAGCCAGACTCAAGTCTGACGGCCGATGTACCCACTCACCCACCCACAAGTCGGCTTCTCTCTCTCTCTCTTTATATTTATTTTTTTTATTTTTTTTCAAACTGCGCTGCTCTCAGGTACAGCAGTCCCAACCCACGCCAAACGGCAACTCGACCCGTCCCTCTCTCGCGCCTGCGCACGCGCACACACACACACACACACACACACACACTTTAAGACAGGGCAACCACAGCCTAACCACATCTGCTAGCAATTGCTATAGTATCAAAATTCAGCTACCACTCACTACCTACACGGGACAAATAGCGCCAACGGCTGAAAGTCAACATGGGAAGCTTGGACGATGACAAGCTACTACCACAATTTTTTTTTATTCCCCCCCCCCTCCCCCGTCCCAAGCCCGTCCCCAAGCACAACAACGCTGACAATTCAATACACACAAAGAACAACAAAGGAAGCCCCGTTTCCCATTTTCCCCCGCCAGTCTGAGTCATGATGACTACGATCCGCGCGCGGGAAGGGCTCGAGAATACGGTGAAGCCTTATAACACGGCTTGTGTATTCTTGCCCAAGCGCTTACACTTCTCATCTTGCCCAGCATCCTCCTATCAACCCCAATCTACCTGCTTCTCTTGGTGGACACACACACACGCCTCTCTCTCTCCCTGCCTGCCTTCACCGGGATGGGGTCACAAGTTCTCCTTTGCTGTGTCGGGATCTTGAGACAATGCCTCCTCTCATGTCCTGTCCCTCGTTCATACTTGTGTAAATTTATTTCATTAATGCCTTACTAGGGACGGGAGAACAAGAAGGGAGGGGGGAAGAGGGGGAGTGAGATCATCGCCAATCCCGTCTTGACGCATTGCCATCCTCATTCCGCGGCGAGCAGCGGCGGGGAACATTCTGTCATGGCTCCAGTGATCATCGCGACAATTGGGCATTCGACTCGTCCACGCTGACAGACCGCATAGAGACACATCACCAAAACCTGCCCCGGGGCACCCGCCGCTGCGGATCCGCGCATGCGTGATTTCATATGTAGTGCGCCATGAACTTTTGATATGGGGGGTTTTTTCTTTCTCTTTGCGCATAGGCATAGGCATAATAGACATAGACATACTTGTAGGGCATAGACAGCCCTCAATTAATTGGGTAGATGGAATGTACAACCACCCCCGCCCCCCTTTTACCCGCACCACAATAAAGAATAAATGCAGCAACAAAAGAAGAAGAAAAGTAAAGAGAGACCGGGGGGGGGGGAGGAAAGGAGAACTATAAAAAAAAATTTCCAAAAATCGGGGCCCCGCAGCATTGACACCGGAACTGCTTGCCGTTCTCAAGTTGACGGGTTCTGGCCAGCCTTGGCCCTTGATGATTGAAAGGAGAAAAAAAAAAACTTAAAAAAAGCATCACATATTGACAAGAGGGGTTGTGTGCTTGGGGAAGAGTATTGAGTCTGGACCGGTCCAGTGCATGCCTCCCCCCAGCAACGCCGAGGAGAAAATTTGTCGTCGCTCGGGTTAAAAATCTCAATCCCGCAAGCCCCAGGGGAGGGGGGGGGTGGTGTGTCCCGGGCCAAGAAGGCACTCCGTTTAAGGGTGTTGCAGGCCTGTCAGGGCTGAAGGGGTGTGGCGCATTTCCTCCCCCAGCTGTGGCAGTCAATTCATACTCTTTTTTTTTTTTTTTTTTTTTCTTCCTTCTTTTCTTTCTTTCGATTCCCTTGTCGCCGCCCAGGGGGTCTCACGACCAGGAATCTCTTTGTGTATTCTATTACCTAGTAGTTATTTTTATAGCTCGCAAACCTGATACAATAATTCAGCTTCGGACTGAGGGCTGAACTGGTGGCTCCCCCCTCAGCCTTGTCTTGCCCAAAGGGGGGGGGGGGAACTGACTGAAACCGCCCTCTGCTCAGGGTGGTTTGTCGTTGTCATCTCGAACCACATGAAGCGGACAGTGGATTGGATCGGTCCCTCCGGCGTAATAGCTCTCGGGTGTTTTTGGGGGTTTTTTTTTTGGCTGTTGTCCCCCCCCCCCTTGGTTGGGCACGTCCATAAACGGTGTGGTGTATCGAAGGGGGGGGGGGGGAAGGGCCTGCCACACCCCCCGCAACGCAGCCAGTGTAATTAATCATTGCTACCGTAGCACACTGCAGTCCTACAGTAGTAAGTACATGGCCACTATGATCATGGTTGCCCCACTTTATCATTTTGAGATTGCAAGCGGCGGGCAGTCAGCGCGATGAAGCCGTCGTAGCCGCAACGTCGTCGCAATCAATCCGGTTGACAATGTTTTGGTGGCCCACTTTTCATATCTCTCTCTCTTTTGTCTTGTCTTTTCCCCCTTGCCCTTCCTTTTTCATTTGAGAGGTGTGTGGCGGACCAGGCGGGCTGTGCAAGTACAAAGGTGTCCAAAATTGCACACCGCATAGGGGAAGCAGGGAAAGTGCCTATCAGATGCACTGCAGATTGCAGTACGGTTCTGCTAAAGGGGCGCTTGGCTTTACGTAAGCTGACTCTCTTAGCGCTGGCCTAAGCAGTGTCGAATCTCGTCCAAGCTGATTACACAGTACAAGCCCCCCGACTTCGCAATGAAAGGCGCTTGTTACATAGTACGAGAAAGGGAGAGAGGGGGGGGGGAGGGAGAGGGAGAGAGATGTGTATGGGCGCGAGTTGCTGTGTGCGCCTTCGGCGACTGGAGTGTCTCTTGAAACGCGCCATAAAACCTGTTCCTCCGCAACAAAGTTCCCTCTCCCGCCCGATCTTGTAGTACCAGAATACCACTTCGAGCGCCGAAGAAGGTATGGCGGCCTTTCTAGGCTGCAAAGGGCTAAGGAAGGCAACAAGGCTGCTGGCCGTCCCTGATCAACAGCGACGATGCGCCCATCACTGCCCAAAGCGAGGTGGTGATCGGCCACTTGGGCGTTCGTGATGGGATGGCTGCCGGGCTGCCGGGGCAGAATGGCGTGCGCTAAGCGTGGGTAGTGTCAAGCTTTGTTTGTGCTTGGCCCCCTCCCCTCGAGCAAGTAAGTAGCTTTTTCTTTCTTGTTTCTTTTGTCCCCCCTTCCTCACTTGATGATCTCGGCCCCCCTCCCTCTGATGATGTGGCCTCTGCACGACGTCGCTGGCAAGATCAGCGGCGCGTCTGCCGCTGCTGCAGCCAGCAGCTTGCTGTTATTCCTTATTGTCGTTGTCTCCAGCCTGCCCTGCCAACCTGTTCGTCCGCTCCAGTGCTGCGAGAGTTGATCACCAGGGTTTCAGATCACGGTTTAACAGTCCTACAGTGAGCTTTTAACAAGCGAACGAGGATTTCCGCCATCGTCTTAGGCGAGGTCGCCTTCTGTTGAGGCCCGCGGGATGCAACATAGCTCCATCAGTTCGTCGTGATTTTGTGCGTCCAGTAAAAATACAGACTCCACAGAAGGACCTGTAGAATAGCAATGGAAGAAACTGAAGACTCTGCGGAATGTCATCCCACCCCCCCCCCCCAACCAAAATCAAGGGGAGGGGCAGATGTACCGGGTACAGAAACTTTTCATCCCCTTCCCACCTCCCCTCCCACCCCTTCCCCATGCTGACAAGGATGCAGCCTTGTCGCAATCATCCCTGTCCAAGAGTGCCTCTTCCCACATGGCTAAGCAGGGGCCGTGTGGCATTCGGCGGCAAGGGGTCATTTCGGTCCGCCCGCCCAGGTCGATGCATCGCCTGCTGGGCGTCGAAACTTCCATCAAGTCCTGCTGAGATGTTTCATGCAGGTCAGCTCCGGGGCATTATTGCGATGGAGCATTCTCACGTCGAGCTAACTGGTATTTCCCCGGCCTTCCATAGGGCCGTCGAGCCTTGCAGTCCATCCATCCCCCTCCCCCCTCTTCCTGAATTGGCCAGTCTTGGGGGGGGGGGGCTATTCCACCTTATTTCTGATAGAGTCCTTCATGCAATGTATCTGCGTTGCATCATGTCGTTGCACCGACAGCGCGGCAGCTAGCCGACAAAAAAGCATCGCGTGCCTTTTTGAGTTCACCAATGGCACATGAGCTCGTATAACTTATCCAGACCGGGGCGTTAAGGAAAAAGCTTGTGTGGGAATTTGAGAACCAATGCTGCAGTTCAATCCTGGCCTCGTGCAGGCAGACGAATCTGGGTACTCGAGCCGCAGCTGAACAGCTGCTTCGTGCTTCCACGCGTGCTGCAGCAAGCCTCCCGCGTCTGACCCCAATGCGACGGTCCCAGAGTCTCGAGATCTTGCTGTGGTTCTCACCATGTAGGCGGGTCCGGTATTCCGTTGACGTGTGCTCTGTGTCGTGCATCCTGTTCTGCTGAGGATCCCAGCCCTTTGGTCATGGGACAAGAGGCAGGATTTTGTAACACGCCCGCATAGCCCACAGGATGCAGTAGTGGAGGTAACGATTGTGCTATATTTGTGCCGGCACAGCTTGGTAACGGACGTGTCTCCTTGGGGCCCGCCCCATCCTGCGTCGAGGAAGGATGAGATGCCTTGAGACATCTTTGTCGCAAAGTGAGAAATGATTGCCAGGCAGTGCCAAGTCGCGATCGCCTGTATTGATGATAAACGAGTACGACATCTGTAGTCAGACCCGCACACGGGGGAAAAAAGGTCTGCCTCATGGACGGACGAGAGCAAAATTGAGCAAGAGAATACGAGCAGGAACCGGCGCGTAGGTGATGCAAAAGGGACATCGTCCGAGGGGCTGCCCCCAATCGAAAGCATCGTTGATTGCCTAGCAAGGTAAACGCTGTGGTGGCCAAGGTACTAACTAAGGTACTGCGGTAACAGCGGCCGCCGGAAGCGGCAGGGGCTTGAGTCCCACGAGTACCTGAGAGGGGCAATCGCGATACAGTCACGGCACCGATGTCGGCCAAATTCAGGATAGAGGACAACAGGAAGGTTCCAACTGGCAGAACCCTCGATTCGACGTCTTTGTAGGGAAGGAGGTACCCCAGGACTGCGGCAACAACAAAGAGAGGGGGGGTTTCTTTTCTTTTTTTTCTTTGTCTTTCTCTCTTTTCTTCTCCTTCTTCTTCCTCCCTCGTTTCCCTTTCGTGTTCAAGCATGACCATCACCAACCTGCGCCAACAAACTTTGTTACCAACTTGTACCTTTCTTTTGGATTTTACCCACCATTCCAATAGGAACCACAAGCTCAGTCAATGTTGGGCCCTGAAACAGTGGCAGCGATCACTTCCAGGGGGGAGGGAAGAGAAGGGGGGGGGTGGTCACTTTCACCGTTGCACAAATGTGCTCGGTAAGGGAGGGAGCGAAGTGACATGGAGGATCTTTTGGAGGCGGGCTGTGCGGCTTCCTCGTCACATCACTTGCCCAACTTCTCACCGCCTACTGTCCTTCTCATACATCAGGCCAGCATTGCATCGACCGTTGTTCCTGGCATGGTCTTACGTATGCGTACGGGCGAAGTACGGCATGTTTGTCGATTATCAACCCGACGACCCCTGATTTGATGGGCGGCAAAAGCTGACCAGGGTGATGACCATCCCACCGCAGGCTGTGATGACCCAAAATCTCAAAGGCACATCCCGCGTTACGCTTGCGAGCTCCCATGCCAGCTAGCTACTCAGGGACGGACAGACGTTGCATTAGGGTTATCAGGCTTATCAAAGAGAACCACCTGTCTCTCACGACACCCGCCTGCCCCCCAGTCCTCGATGCCATCTAATTGGCAGGTGATGGGATCAGAGGCCGTCACGAGGCCTTGCACTGCGGCTCCTCTTCATGGCGCGGCGTCGATTTGTTGGTTGTCCTCCCTTCACTGCCCCGCATCGGCCCCAATCATGACGACGGGATTGTGATTGACGCCTGGCACGTTTCCCCTCGGATGGACAGGCTTTGCAGGCTGGCATGGCATGCCTTGGAACAGGCCCTGCTTGTTCTTTGTTGGAGGATCGGTAGGACCCATTGCTGCTCGCTCATTCGTCAGTCCTGGCCGTCCTCGGAACAGCTCCTAGCCCTCTGACAGGCTGGGCCGCCGAGATTGGGTGACAGCAAGCGAGCGTGCTAGGTCCCGTCGATACGCTCTCGCGATGCCTGCGACTGGCCTCGGTGTAAGAAACACCTTTTCACACCGCTTCTCTGGTTTCTTTCTTTGTCTGTCTCTCTTTTACATGATGTTCCTGGGGGGGCTGGCTGTCAAGGTCGCACTCGGGTCCATGGAGCCTTGAAACTTCGGCGGGACCCAACGTTAGAGGACATTGTCCCCTGTCCATCAGACCCCGGATGGGCGCATAGGGTCGCCGTGAGCCGCCTACCCTCGGCCAGGGCCGATGGCGAACCGTGACGAGGGCGGATCGCAAAAGCCGGCTTTGGCGATTCCCATTGCCTTCTTGTTGCAGATGGCATGATGCCATTTTTCCCTTCATTCCTCTTCTCATCCCTTGCCATTCCTCGGGCATCTGCCTTCCCGGCGGCTGCGTTGGGCAGAGTTGCATTCACATCCGTCGATCACCAGAGACTTTGCCTGCGAGGTATCGAGTACACACTGAGGTACTTTGGACTCTCTCTCTCTCTCTCTCTCTGTGTGTGTGTGTGTGTGTGCGCTTCTTTCCCGATGCGCTAGGGAACCTGGGGAGATGGACAGATGATTGACGGCTTTTTTGTTTTGTTTTTTTGACTCTCAATCAAACGTTGGCTTTGCTTATGTCTGCTGACCAGCCGCGCCAGCGTCGTCATCAGCGACTGCATTGATTACAGCCTAATAGTAGATGACGGCTCGATCGTGGTTCGGTTCGAATGCTGCCCTCATGGTGACAGGGCATATTTGCACCACACAAGCCTCCTGGCTGTACGAGGTGACTTGTTGGTCCTTTCTCCCCGCGGCCTATCCTATCGACCTCGGTCAGCCAAGCCTCAATGCTCGTTTTGGAGCATGCCGCCTCTTCCGCAAGAAAGCCCTGTGGCATACCCCTCTCTGCGTACTGAAGATCCGAAGCCACCGGAGTTACGTTGATGCAGGATCGAGTGGAATCCCAGCACAGCTACAGCTACACGAGAACACTAGATCGTGACGTGGAAACTATTGGGTCGATCCGACCTTCCAAGCTGCAGGAAAAGACCACCCCCTGTCCCCCCCCTCCCCCACCACAGCCATCCCGTCTGCGCGACTTTGACAACACTCGTCCCCTGCATGGATGCTACTCAAACCTGTCCGCCTCTTTCTCTGAGATGATGCATTACATCAAGCGCACAGTATTTCAGCGATATACCGAAGTTGCTGGGTCTACACGGCATTGTGTATCATCACACCCCCAGGTGGGAGGTGAGCTTCCATTCTGCTAATGACGTCCCTGCATGGTGGATTGCGCCCCCCTCCACCAGCGGTTATAGCATGTGTGTATTTGGCAAGACATCAACGATG
The DNA here is from genome assembly GCA_014849955.1 of Cryphonectria carpinicola. NCBI lineage: Eukaryota > Fungi > Ascomycota > Sordariomycetes > Diaporthales > Cryphonectriaceae > Cryphonectria > Cryphonectria carpinicola. The sequence continues at coordinate 31,435 of JACWRQ010000363.1, read as the reverse complement.
TGATGTTGACTGAGCACAATATAAGAAAGCCCAAGAGATGAAACCATGACCGCCCGCTTCCGTCAAATTAATTGAACATAATACGATACTTAGTACACAATGCCCTCAAAACTCACCGTTGTCACACTCAAAGTGGCCTTCCGGTCAGGTCACGGAACATTGGGTACATGATCCAACTCCAGTGCTACTATGTACCATTTACGTGAAAGGTGGCGGGCTGGCTCAACTTCTGCTTCCATCCTGGTTCGACCGGCCGAAGCTCTTTGAGGCATCTCCCGAGGGGCGCCTCCAGCTAGCTCCTGCCACTGGTCTGTCCTGTCCCGACAGCATCCCATGGTGTTACTACTACCTCTTTTTGACGGTCTCGGTCAGAGGGAGAGAAATTGGGTTGCGTCGGGAAGACTCGCATGTGGTGATGCTGTTCACATTTTGATGGCCTGACCCTGCTCGTTTCAGAGTTTCGGGCAGGGACCGGGGCACATCACTAATCGCATATCACTGTATGCATCATTTATTCCACCTTGACGACCCATGGCAACACGCGATGCGGTAGCTCCAGCCGAGATACTGTGTTCATACTACAGCACTATCACCAACTCTGCCCAGTTGGCCAGGGAGAAAGCCTCGATCTCGAGCTCCCAGCTGGCATAATCTAACATGCTGGGTTCGCCGATCAATCGCCGCCTGGTATGTTTGGTGCCTGCCTTGTCTCACCCTCAGAGGTCTCGCCATGCTTGCATGTCGCTGCTTACTAGCATGTCGACGGCCAGCAGAATAGTTACTGGACAACAAGAGAGCCCATGGTACACCATACCTCCTCTCGTCGGAGCGCAGAAGAATGACAACAGAATCTCGTCTCGTGCTGCAAAGAAGCAAGGTTGTTGTCGGGCGCAGCGACTACCGCGGTGTGCTGCTCATTTCAGGCACAGGCATTATCGTCTCCCTCGGGAGGGGCCGTCGCATGCCGAACGCATGCCACTGTGCATCCAATAGCGGCGCCTGAATGGCCAGGGACATGAGAGATGCAACCCTCATTCACACCCAGTCAGGCCAAAGTTCAGGGGTAAAACACCCGGTCATCTGCATGAGATGCAAAAACAACTTCCAGTTTTGTTCACCGGTCAGAGATCAATCGTTCCTGAGGAAATGAAAAGTGATGAAATAGAGCCTAACGATGCGCAACATTTCGACAACGGTGGGATGGAGAGGCACAGATCTCATCGTGGCATTTGCAGAAGACATCCGCGGCCTGCCCGTGCATCCCGCCACCGGAGTCACTACGCATTGCTCACCGAATGACCTCACCTTGGAGGTGCGCGACATTGTGGTCCGGATATATCATGACTGGGAAGTATCATCCGACTCCGATGGGACGGCAGCATTCAGACCTAATTTTGGGACGCCTGTTGATTGATTCTGCTTCTCGTTAATAGCCTTTCTTGTGGTACCGCGGCATGTGTTGTAGGGTTAGACCCGGGAAGCCCTCATCAAAGCCAGAGGGGGGGCGGGGGGCGCCTGTATGGGTCACTCTTGAAGGGTCCCGCCAAACACTCTGCATCAGACAGTTTGTTAGTCACTCTTTGAGATCCATGGTCGTGGAATGTTCAATTTTTCATGCCGCCGAGCGGAACGGTCCTCCGAAAGAGCCCTTCCTTCACCAGCAACCTCTGTGGAGCGTGAACCTCGGGGCACAATGCAGTCCATCAGGCCGGATCCTTGGACCAAACAGTCGCAGGCGCAACTCCCTGAGCCCTTAAATTTCTCCACCGTTCAATGCCTTGAGATGAGCCTTGGCGGTACGAACATCAGGTCCACCAAATTACTTCTGCTTGTGCAACAGTTTACCTCCAATGCCTACCGTGACGGCGGAAAACCTCCTCCAGCCAGCCGCCCCGTGGACCGACAACCCCCCCGCCCCGGGTTCCCATTATTTTTCTTCTCTCTTTTTCTTTTCCGGTCATTCCCATCAGCAAGGATGATCAGCAAAAAGCAAATCTTGCGCGCCAGACTACAGGGCTTTAGGGTAGGATCAGATGCCTCATCTCGTGCTACAGAATTTCCCCATCATCATGGTCCACACCTGCGTACTATGGTATGTACTAAGCAGTACTGTACAGTACGTCGCGTGGTGAGCTTGTCACAGCCCCCTTTTCCAGGCTGTACTATGTAATCCCAGCGCTGTATGTGGGACGCTGGGCGGGGATCGAAACGCAAGTCATCATTACTTGCAGGAAATGGCAGGGTACCTGTCGTGGGGAAATCGCCCTGTCGATTTGTTTCAGGGCGTTTTCTCGCATGGGATGACTGCCGCCATCGCAAACATATCGATCACAATCTCAAAAGAAGCCCCAAAAAGGTCTCCGAAAGTGGCTCCGGTCATAGTACGCACGGAAACCAATAGCAAGCCTTGGAGCAAAGGATCACGATCGTTGATACTCTTCCGACGGGAGCAGAGGCCACTTGGGGGAAACGACCCACGTCCGTGAACTCACTACTTTGGATACATCCCCAAATCTACCATCCAAAATACGCACACACACACACACACACACACACAGATGATGAGCTGATGGCACAGCTGATACGGTGCTTATGACAAGGCCGCAGATGCGAGGCTTCCCCACGTCAGCGCCGGACAGTACCCGAGATCCGGGTTACTTGCAATGATCCATCGTCGGTTATTCGGACGCCTCATGACCGCTCATGCAGTCAACACTGCAGCAACCATTGGACCGCGACAATAGTCTCGTCCAACAACTCTTGTGTTTGTTGGAGTCTGAATACTACAGTATTGCCAGGGGAGGATCTAACCAGCCAGGAAAGTTTTGGGGCCAAGACATCGCTTCAAAGCAAAAAACTGGACCCGGGGGAAACACCAATCGCTTCCCCTCTTGTCAGGCCATGGCTCCTCCTCAGTCGATTCCACACACACACACACACACACACACACACACACACACACACAAGCAGCGTTTTATGCCCTCACGCCCACCGTCTGTCAGAAACTGCAATCGAACAGGCATCCATTATTCTAGAATCCTTCTATCAGTGACGAAGCTCCACCTCCACAAACCAGCCTGTATCATACAACATGGTAGGTGCTCGGGCGCCGCTGTAACAGGTACTATTTGGGATTATTTCTATTCACTCATTCAGATCAACCGGATTCCTTGCACTTCTGCAATGTGAGCCTGGGGCGCCGAGTCATTGAACAGGATGACGTAGCTGCCCCCAAGAGGGGGCTGGATGGGTTGCTGTGGTGTCTTCCCGAAAAGAAGTGAGGATCACAATCGACGGGTAACTAAAGGGCATCTCTTTCTGAAGAAGAGAGGAGGGAGGGGGGGGAGGGCACACAACCACAATGCAAGATGGCGACCACCAATCCTAGTGAGTCACGACATACAAAATGTCTGCAGGTCAGTGGCATCCTCCGCAACGCCAAGGAAGTATTGAAGCCAAGGAGAGGCAAGGGGCCTGTCGGCTCAATTCTAAATTTGGATTGACAGTGGCCGGTGCAGGAACCCCCACACTCTGTTCGCCCTACAATATTTGTTGGATATCGTTGGGTCCGGTGCACCGAAGGGGCTCCGCCTCGGAGGATTGTTGACACAGGGCCACTCACGAGCTACAATGGTACGTGCTCGCCTCAAGCCACTAGCAGCATCGATCTTCATTCGGCCCGCGGAAGAGAGAGAAGGGGGGGGGGGAGACAGAGAGTGGATGTGTGTGTCTTGTGCCAGAGCATGTGTGTGTGGCGTGTCTATCACTCTTGTTTGGTCTGGGAGGAGAACAATCGCCAAAATTGACAGACCCTCCCTCTCATGATAAGCACTTGCCTGGCAGCCAAGAACGAGAGCGGCTGGCGCGGGTCTTTGACACACTACGATAAGCTTTGCCGACGCAGTGAGTTTCTCTCTCTCTCTCTCTCTTTTCTTTCCTATCTTTTTTTTCTCTTTCTTGGTATCACTCTTTTCCGTTCGACGGCCTGACTTGGCGGCAGAGCGGCACAGGCAGACAGACAAGGCTCTCCATTGTGCCTATCGCGGAAACGATATGGAAGCGACAATCTGGTGGGGCCACGTCGCAAGTGTTGACGACGTCGTCTGATTTTTGAATCACGGAGGAAGTCCTCAGTGAGGGCCTTCCGTTGCCTTGGATTTTTATTATTGACCTTGGGGACACGGGATTGCCATTGGCGTGCTCAGAAAGCGGCTGTTCTCCTGGATAACTAACTCACCTTCTTATTTTTTTTATTTTTATTTTTTTCGTTCAGGGGCTGCCAGAGTTTCACATCTCGCGTGTGTATATGTATAAGTGTGTATGCCCTCTGGAGTGCTTGCAAGGCGGACATGAGTTGTGTATGTGGTTGGGTGGGATCATCATATCTTTTAGCAGCAGATGAAGGAGGAGGTGCTTGCTATCTCGGCAGGACGACGGACTATTCGGGTCGGTGGTATCTCTTTGAGAGACTCGGCGGCGCCCTGGATAATTTCCATCCCGTCATACCATACTCTACAGGATCTCGTGGCTCAAGCTATGGAGATTCTTGAACTCGGCGTACGTCGTCATGGCGCGGAAGCTCGTCATAGCACAGGCTACTGGGCGAGGTATCTCACGACGGAAAGCCCTATCCTTTTTGCGTGCATGTGGTGCTTGGGCTTGATGGAGGAAGAAGACCTTGGCCAGGGCACAATACGATGGAGGCCACAAGTGCTGCCTGCTCCGTGCTACGTGTGCATGACGGTAACACGAAGCTAGACCTGCACCACCAAGGGGTGCTGCTAACTGTGCGTGTCTGTCTGTCCGCTTGTGCGACTATACAGCGCCAGGCCCCCAACAAAGTCGGGCGCAGGATCGTGCGTTTTGTGCCAAAACGAATATGGTGAAGATGACCGCCAAGTCGAGCGTCCAAACAGACAGGTCACCTTCCAAGCGCATTATAACCAAGGCTATGGTATGCCGATTACCCTCTATCCCCGCCTCTTGTGACCTTGCTCATCATCAGGCTATTTATCGGCTTTGGCTTCTGCGTCCGGCCTGCCCGGGCGTGCTGGGAAAGGGGAGGGGAAGCTGACCTCATGACCAGAATAAAAAGAAAGACTACAAGAGACGGAAAGCGGCTTGTCACATGAGGAAAACTCGCGGGCGCACAGGATGCACAAGTCTCGTGTGCGTGTGTGCATTTCTCTCCGTTGTCTTACTCACCCGGAATTTCGATATTCTTTCTCAGCCTCATGCGCCGTCATCAGTGTTAGTATCAGAAATGAGCTGTCACATCTCCCTCGCGTCTAGGACCATGTTTTTTGTCCTACACACACACACACACACACACACACACACCAACACACGTCCAAACAAGGTTAGTTGAGCTGCCCGCTGCAGAACTCTGGGGCCTTAGTATCATGCTGCTTATTTCATGCGCTGATTTTTTTCTTCTTTTCTTTGGTTGTTGTCGGGAGGGCACACGCAATGCACCTTTTCCCCAAGAAGAGCTCCCCCCCCCCCCCCCCCCCCCGGCCAGAGTCACGCTGGGCCCCGCCGCCCGCTCCCGCCTCTTCCCCCGCCCCGCCGGCGCCCCCCCCGCGGCGCACCCACGACGCCGCCGCG
>JACWRQ010000363.1:2814-25818 GCA_014849955.1 Cryphonectria carpinicola | reverse complement strand
TTCTGGGGCGGTTTTTTTTTTTTTTTTTTTGTGTTTTGGGGGGGGGGCGCCCCCACATCCCCTTTTCCCCCAAGAGGGGCCCCCCCCCCCCCCCCCCGAGGGAGGTTGGTAGTAACGGCGCGATGTAGCCCCCTCTGCTGCTCACTCGCTGCCACAGGCTATCACGAGAGGTCCAGCAGTTGCCCTATTCGGAAAACGTTACAGATTGCTAAGGCCTGGCTGCGAGTGGATCGCTTGCGCATCGACTCGCCCCTCAGCGACCCCTTCTACACACCCCCCCTCCCCCCTCCTCCCCAAGCGAAAGTACTATGGTTGGCTTTCGCCTCGGCGGCATATGCAGAAGAGCAGTCAGGTCTTGGGTTGTTGTGTCTGCCACGTCAGTCGGTCCCTTCCAACCTAGCTCAAGAAACAACTAACTTTGGGTCCGGTGCTTCCACCACCCCTCGCCTCCTCCCAAAGGGCGGAGTCAATGCGACCATTCGATTGCATCATGACTCCTCTTTTTCCATGCACGCGGGGCCGCGGACGTCGCGAGACAGTTGTTCAAGGAGAGCATGGGTTTTCTCTCTCTCTCTCTCTCGTACCTCGTATTACGGCAGGCGCACACACACAGACACAGACACACACCCCTCTCATAGGCCTGGTCGAGGGAGGAGCGACATTGTCTATCCTGCATCAAGAATCGTCCGACCATTCAAAGGAGCTACCGCCACGGGGCTAGGGAATTGTCTCGAGTGCTGATCTACCAGCTGAATGTTGCTCCCCTCTCTCTCTCCCTCCGGAGAAGGGGGGCTGGCGAACAAGCTTCGCCATGTCCACAGCTTGGCACTGGCACGGTTTGACTACCCCATTTCGCCAACCTGGGCCTTCCACCCCTTTTTTTTTTTTAATTCATTTATCATTTTTTTCTCTTTTACCGCTGCCTTTTTTTTTTCTGGCTGTACAAAAGACTTCGGCGTACGAAACCGAGGCAGCGATCCACAGGAGGCCGAACAAGCATCCGCATCCACGTCCCCGCACCCATGCATCGCCGCATATGCTTGTCGCTACTAGTGTACCGCTCTGTCGGTCCTGTCGAGCTGGAAAAGGTGGGCTTGAAAGAGAGGACCGGGGGAGGGGGGAGGGCGGCTTAGGTGCACACACAGTACAGCCCCGAGGTCACGCAGAACGGCTGTATGCAGTGCTGGAAATCTCCCAAGCTGACAAAAAAAAAGGTTCTTGACCACACTTGATGATGGGGTGAGTGGACCGGCTCGTCTCTGAGAGAGAGACTGTGTGTGTGTGAGCGAGTGAGAGGGATGAGAGACAACAAGGCCATGTCTGACAACGAGAGGGGGTCTGTGACCTTGCAAAACTGACAAGTCAACTATGCCACCTACATGGACGTGTTTCGCACGGACTCGATGCTCCTCTCTGTCTTTTCTCTCTCTCTCTCTCCCTCCCTCTCTCTTTCTCTAAGTCTACAAGGTAGGCAGTGCATTGTTGACGGCGGGCCAACAAGGTTCGCGATCCTGATCTGGGCGAGACGTGGAAACGGAGGGTGGGATCGTATGACCCTGCCCCCTGCTGCTGCAGACCCGTGCTGGTCTCGATGGGGGAGATCGATAAGCTCTAGCCTTACACGGCAGAGCGATGTTAACAGTGTGGGATCCAGACTGGATTCAGACTGGGGCCCTGAAAGAGAGAGACGGAGAGACAAAGAGAGAAAGAGAAAGAGAGAGACAGAGACAGGAGAAGATGACCTTCCCTCAAGTGTGCTGGCTCTCGCGGCCAGCGGCCAGCAGGCTCGGCACGGACCTTCTGCAATCTCGCGTCGAGTTTCTCCTTCGGCGACCACTTTCTTTCGTACTATTTCTGTTTTTTTCTTTTAGACTTCCTTGTGGGACTATCCTTTTTTTTCTTCTTCTTCCTTTCCACCCAACCCTCCCTCAGTCATGGGGGGTGTGTGTGGGCCTGAGTATGCAAATCTAGGCTCGAGGGATCTTCCGCTGGGATGGGGATGGAGGCAGCGAGCGAACGAGCCTTGATCGGGATCTGAACAGGGCTGGCTGCATGAGGTGCGCCTTGCGGTGAACTCACGTGGTCGAGTTTGATCCTCACTGAGGATCCAACCCCCTGCCCCCTTCTTCTTCTATCTTCTCTTGTTGAGGTGCTTCACCATCATTGCTTGCCCCCCCCCCACCCAATCCTCCTGCTCTTCTTCATCCTCCACCCCTGTTGAGAGAGGTGCAGAGAGTAGAGTTTGAGAGAGGGGAACCTCAGGGGGTCGGGATGGTCATCGGAACTTGCCGCCTAGCCGCATGGGGCGGGTTGACTTGACTGGACCATGCTCTCTCCCTCTCCCAGCCTCCTATGTTTAGGTCTTGAATTAGATATGGGCCTGGGCGAAAGAGGGGGGGGGGAGAGAGAGAGAAAGAGGGAAGGGAGGGAGGGGTGGGATGGATGGATAGGCGTTGGCATGCTTACGATTGGCAGGACGGAGGACCACCCACACTACTATCTCTCTCTCTCTTACTCTCTCTCTCACACAAACCCACACCGCCTATATGCCGCATGCCATGACCACCACCTTCGTGCAGATGCGAAAGCAGGACCACCCATATCTTGATCATCCTACCACCCCTGTGCCCCGTGAGGAATCCACACTAGTGCTTGAAGGGCAATGATGATAAATAGATGGTAGTCTTTTCAATGCAGTAAGACAAGACTTGGTTTGCTACTTGAGATCCGATAGAATGGGAGAATCGGCACGAGATGCCTACTACGGTCGTAAATAGTATACCGCAGTCTTTGCTGCTGTGGGGCCTCCAAACCTAACCTAGAATTATGATGGCTCTGGGGGCGGGGGGAAAAGTCTAGGTCTGCTGACTATTTTACTATATACTTACATTATGACAGGGCCTTTTCTTTCTTCCGAAATTTTCACGGAGGGAAAACAACCAAAAAAAAAAAAAAAAAACCCCACCAGGGGTGGTGGGTGTGAATGGGAAGAAGGGGGGAGGGGTTCGAGGAATGCATGCATGCATGTATGATGGATGTAGTGGGTATTTCCACTTGTCCCTCGCGGAGCCAAGACATCGAAACGATGACAACATGGGACAACAACCAACGGACGGGATTACAATACGAAGGAAGGACTGGGGGAGCACGCGACCCCGCTATCCTGCAGAAGAAGAAAAGAGAGAGAGAGAGGGAGAAAAAGGATCAATGATTCAGTTGGCTCTTTTGTGGAAGGCAAAAGAAGAAGAAAAAGAGGTCCATATCTGACAGGATGGATAGATTTCCCGCCCCAGTCTCGAACCCTCTCCAGCCATTATCATCGCACGAGCGGGACAAGCCTGAAGGACCATGTCATGTACTAATGTACAATGACCTGGCCGCAGTCTGTTCTGCTTATTTCTGTCCTTTTTTCCCTCTTCTTCACAAAAGTCCCAACCCAGAGCAACAGAAGACTGGTTCACTTTCTGAGGTGAGGACTAAAAAGTGTGGTTGAACCACCTTGCGAACGTTGCGGTTACCACACGGTCAGCCGCCTTGAAAAAGGCAAAAGCCTCTCGATATATACTTGGACCTGTACTTACTGGTACACAGTTCCATACTGTAAGGAACAGTACAGTAACCCGTTTCCACTGGGCGGAACACCTCGACGACGATACGAGCCAATGGATCCCCTCCGAGCAAAGAAGAGAGAAACAGTGGGAGCCTTGTGAGTCTCTGTTCCTCTGGTATTGCTGCTTGACTTGGGTAAGCTCAGTGTCATAGACATTAAAGTTGACACATCGCCTATTATTATTATTATTATTATTATTATAGCATTCCTTTTAATTATTGCTCAAGCCTCTCCTCTCCCCCTCCCTTCCTTTTCTTTATTTCTTTTCTGCTCCCTCACCCCCGCCTCTCTCCCTTAATAAGACTAACTAATTATTAATTAATTAGGTGACATGTAAGATAATTGTTTACAAATCAGGGAAGTGGTTGGTTACCAGGGAAGGCCCCAGGACGGGAATGGAAAAAAAGGATCGCCCGTTGTCTGTCCCTTCTTCGACATGTGAGCCGATGCAGAGCAACGCCACCTTCGCTCAAACCTCCCAGCTGAGCAGAGGGGCTCTTTTCTGGTGGGGAGGGGGGGAGAGAGAGGGGGGGGGGGGTTGAAAGGGGAAAACACTGTTTTAAAATTTGGTGGGCGCCACCGACTGGGGGGAAAGGGCCGTGATTCCCCTAACTGGGTGTACATGTATGCATGTATATATGTACGTATGTACCTACTACCATGTGAGTAGCAAGTTCTTAGTCGGTCCGCTGTGTTGTGTGCCCCTGAGGGATGAAAGCTGTCTCGCAGAGACTTAGGTACATACACGGTATAGGTTGAACTTCACCACTTACTTGTACATGACGGGATCAGAGATGAGACAAGGCTCTGGGAGATGATGGCCAGACCGTCATACGAGGTCTCATATCCAGATGTGGCTATGGATTGACAGACAAACAAAGCTGAATGATCTTGGACCAAAATGAGAGAGCGAGAGAGAGGGGACGAGGACTGGCGGGAGAATGATGTAGGTAGGTCGGTGAATCAATTCACAATCGTTCACCATGCGTCAAGGTGAGTCGGCCATTCTCCCCCCCCCCCTTTTTTTTTTCTTCTTCTCTCTTTTGGTGATCCGCAGCGATGGGCATAGCTAACAAATACACTCCCGCGCTGTAGATGGCATGAGCATGACCCGCTTGAGCTGCTCAGCTCGGTCGAGGAGTGCATCGAGGGGGCCATGGCCCAGTTCACAAACAAGGGCTACTCCGCCAAGGACATCCGCTCTATCGGAATCACAAACCAGCGGGAAACCACAGTGGTGTGGGACAAGACCACCGGCGAGCCCCTCTACAACGCCGTTGTGTGGCCCGACACGCGTACCACAAATCTCGTGCGGGAGCTCAAGGGTCGTCCCGGCGCTGGCGACCTGCCCCAGGCCTGTGGTCTGCCCCTGAGCACCTACCCCAGCAGCGTCAAGCTGATGTGGCTCATCAACAATGTTCCCGCCGTCAAGGAGGCCTACGAGGAGAGCCGCTTGGCCTTTGGCACGGTCGACTCGTGGCTCATCTTCAGGCTGAACGGCGGTGTTGATGCCGAGAGGCCGGTGCACGTCACTGACAGCACCAATGCCAGCCGGACCATGTTCATGAACCTGCGGTCCATGCAGTACGACGAGAAGCTGCTGTCCTTCTTCGGTATTGATCCCACCAAGTGCGCACTGCCTCGTATCGTGCCGTCCTCGGACGCCACCGCCTTCGGCAAGCTCGCCAGGGGCCCACTCGCAGGCACGCCCATCGCCGGCTGCCTCGGTGACCAGTCTAGTGCCCTCGTCGGCCAGTGCGGCTTCCAGCCCGGCCAGGCCAAGAACACCTACGGCACCGGGTCCTTCATCCTGTACAACGTCGGCACCGAGCCCGTCATTTCCAAGTCGGGCCTGCTGGCGACAGTGGCCTATGACTTTGGCGCGGGCCGCAAGCCCGTGTATGCCCTGGAGGGCAGCATCGCCGTCGCGGGCTCAGGCGTCAAGTTCCTCATCAACAACCTGGGCTTCTTCGAGACGTCTGACAAGATCGAGGAGGTTGCCCAGAGCGTTCCCGACAACGGTGGTGTCATCTTCGTCACCGCCTTCTCGGGCCTCTTCGCGCCCTACTGGATCGACTCGGCCAAGGGCACCATCTTTGGCATAACACAGCACACCAAGAAGGGCCACATCGCCCGCGCCACCCTCGAGGCCACCTGCTTCCAGACCAAGGCAATCCTGGACGCGATGGAGCAGGACTCCGGCAAGAAGCTGCAAGTCATGGCCGTCGACGGTGGGCTGTCCAACTCAGATCTCTGCATGCAGACACAAGCAGACATCAGCGGAATCCCCGTCGACAGGCCCGCGATGCGCGAGACCACGGCGCTGGGCGCGGCCATCGCGGCCGGCCTGGCGACTGGCGTCTGGGCCGAGCTTGAGGACCTGTCCCAGGTGAACCGCAGGGACAGGAAGGTCTTTCAGCCGCAGATCTCCAAGGAGAAGAGCTCCAAGATGTTCAAGAAGTGGAACCAGGCGGTCGAGATGAGTGCAGGCTGGATAAGAGACAACTCTGATGAGGAGTAGGTCTTTTTTTTTTTGTTTTTTTTTTTTGTTGCTGGCAGCTCTCATGGCACGCTGGCGGATAATGTGGTGTTCCAAAACTTTCATTGATATTATAATCCGGCGAACATGATGACACACACACACACACACACACACACCGGAAATGGGATGGGCGAGCGACATGATGAATACCATGGATTGATTTGCGCTGGAGTTTTTGGGTGTTTGTGAAAAGGGAGGAAATACCAACTGGGCTGGGCTGGCTGGTGGGCATCTTGGGCCCCCCCTTTTTTCTTTTTCTTTTTTGGATTATATATACATTTTAAAACCTCCCTAAGAGGTTCGTCCCAACAGGGCCTTGCACAATTATAAATTTCCACGAACAATATTCCAACAAGCTAGGATTGTGAGACCCCGAGCGCACTTTGCGCATGATTGGACCCCCCCCTCAAAGTGGCATGCTTCTTTGGTACGTACTACTATGGAGGGGGTCAAGAAAGGTGGTGTGATGCAAAGAGCCTGAGCCTGGGCCCGGGCCTGGGCCTGGGCCTGGTCTGCGCTTGACGACCACCTGGCGTTCTGGGATTGGGGATGGGATGGTGTGTGTGTGTATGTGGTGTGAGGCGAAAGGGAGGAGGAGGGAAAAGGGCGGGATCTTGGATCCTTGTTTTTTTGGGGGGGGGGGAGGGGGGGAAGTTTTGTGCATGCTGCCGTCGCCCGTTGTAATGCCAAGTAGGAGCGCAGCCATTAAATCACAACCTCACCCCACCCACCCACCCACCCTTATACTACTTACTGCCCCTGCTTGAATCCTTGCCCCTCTCCTGGGATGGGATGAATATGGAAATAGATAGGGCTTCCCTTTTCCACTCTCTTGATCTCTCTGGGCGATGGTGGTGGTGGTAGTTCTCTTTTTGTTGGAAAAAGAAGTGAGACATTTAATGTGAGTTGGTCACTTTATCTATGGATTTTTTTTCAAAAAAAAAAAAAAAAAAGCGGAGGTTGGGGGGAGGGGGAGGGGGCGCTGTATTATGCATACTCTATCTCTTTTGTATCTTGAGGCCCTTGAATGCTTAGGTGTACCAGTTCTGTTTATTTCGACATTACATATTTCATCTCGTAGAGCATGCAAAACCTACACCGTCCCCGCCTGGATGTCAAGGGGGAGAGAAAGGTGGGAGAGAAAGGGGGGGGGGGAACACAAAACTGGGAAGTTTGAGAACACAATCATCACCTTTTTCTTCGTCTTCCTTTTCGTTTTTCCTCCCTCCTTTCATTAATCTCTCTCTCGGATTCATTTCTTCTAATTCTCATAATGTCTGTCTAAGCCCAACCAAAAAAAAAAAAAATAAAGTCTGTCCTCGCTAGATGCATTTCTCAAGCCCCGGCAGAGATGCAGCAAACGTGTCTATACTCTTCATAACATGTAATAACATGCAGCCTCGTGAATGCAAATCGTCGTCTGTTATATAAGCGCTATGGGGCAGAGTCATCATTACCGTTCAAGACATGACGAGGGGGACCTCCTTTGACCAACGACCGCAAGCCTGTGCTAAAGACCAGCGAGCGCTGGAGACATGCATGTTAGCAAAGGCATACATACTTCCTTTGAAATAGAAAGAAGAAGAAGAAAGAAAAGAAAAAAAGGAAGAAAAAAAGGCCAAGATGAATAAGACTGGAAGAAAACTTACCAGCTGAATAGGCCAGATACCACGTCAAGCTCGCCCCACCATCCAGCCAGCTCGCATCAAAATCCGCCTGGCTGAAGAAATCCCACGCGTGTTGCGGTCGTATCGTCGCCAGGTTCCCGTACAGGACCCCCTTCCAACCCCCTGTGACATTATCAGCCACCCCACCCGAAAAGTACTGCTCCCACTCCTCGTGCACGAAATGCTTGTGCCGGGTGTACGTCGTGCTGGGAAGCAGCGGCAGCATGTGTATGCCCTGTATATACTCAATATTCGTCCCAAAGTACGTCGTGTGGTCGATCTTGTTCTCAAACAGGATCCCCGCGACCCGGTTGCCGATGAAGTCCGCCGGCTGCACATCGTTGTGGTGCGTGTAGAGGAAGTACATCCCCATGGCCCGCCTCTGCACGGCGAGCATCAGATTGCCCCGCGCGGCCATGTTGGCGTCGCCTGTGACCGTGCCCCACATCTTGAGCGCGTACGCCGCCATCACGTCCTCGGAGCTGGACTCCTGGTCGCGCCCGTCCGCGGACTCGTACAGGCCGTGGGCGAACGAGTGTCCATGGTACCAGTCGAACATGCGGCTGACGGAAAAGTACGGGTCAGAGGGGCTGGGGTTGGCGTAGTCGCGGACGAGGGCAGTGACCCAGGCGCTGTTTTGGCCCTCGGTGAGCCAGGAGGGATCGAGATGGGCGATCACGGCAGCGGTAAGTACATGATAGCCGTAGTGAAAGTCTGCGAGGAAGAGTGAGCAAGTGGCCAGTCAGGAATGGCCAGTGTGAGCGGGGAAAAAAAAAATATTACAAAAAATAAGCCGCACTTACGATGGTCGTTATAGTATGTGTTGCCAAAATCTGCCCCTGAATCTCCTGTTGCGTATGTGGCAGAAGAGACGACACCGCCCCAGGCAGCTGAAGAGTGAGCGTTAGTATTCTATATATGGTGGGTGGGAGAGAGATGGAATTATTACCTACACTCATAGACCAGAGGATATATCTGGGTGTTATTAGTGAACAGTGAAAAGGCCTCCTTGAGCTTCTCCAGACCGGCGGCGGCAAGGGCAGTCTCGTTCAGCATTTCGTAAGCCACGACGAGTATCATGGCAAATTTAGCGAAAGCCTGAAACATGTTGTGTTAGCAGCAGCCAGCCAACTTATTCCGATACACCCACGTTCTTGATCTGAATGGAGGCTTGCTTACCTTGCCACTGTAGTACATGGAATTCAGGTTTGTCTGCGCCGACATGTCCTGACTGAGCTCTGACTGAGCAACCGCAAGAATCTGTGCCTGCGCCGCAGCAGACAATGATCTCTGATTCCCGGCGCTCGGAGTCCATGGCAAAAACTTCATGTGCACTGGGAGTTCGTGCTCCACCATCGTCCAGGAATCCGCGGTGACAGCAGCCGCGGTCCCCTTTGTCGTCGTCTTCAGCTGAAGTGCATCCTGCAGCAGATTGTTGGTCGTATCATCAAAAGACTGCACATGGTGCGGCAGCGCAAACATGAGCAAAGGATTGCCATCCAGCCCGGCCCGCTGGAATGTAAACGTGTACGTCCCAACAGATCTCGTCGTAGAACCCGAGACCATCACACCCGTTGCATAGGAGCCACACGCGGTGTCGTACAGCGCCTCGCCCGAACCGTCCGGGTCCTTGGCCACCTGGATCGTCCCGCTGAACGTCGAGTTGGCACGCATCAGGCCGTTGTTCACGACCTGCAGGTCAAGAAGCGAGCCGTCCGAGCTGGTGGCGTACAGGAACCAGATCTTGCCGTCGTTGAGGGCGATCTTGTACTTGGTCACACCAGGCCGGGGCTGTGTGCTGATCTTGGTCACGTTGAGGAAGAAGACGCCTGTCTGGACCACGGGGGTGACATCGTGGTAGACGGCGGTCACGAAGCCTGCGCCCTGGGTGAGGGGAAATTCGACCGCCGGTGCGGCTGCGACAGCAGGCCGGAGCTGGATGAGGGCCGACATGTCTGTCAGGTTGGCGCTGGTGAGCGTCGTGTCGGGCCCGAGCTCCGCGGCGGAGAGGATGAGCGACTGAATGCCGATGGGGTTGATGAAGTAGTTGACGGCCCCGTACGAGTTGACGGGTCCCAGGGCGAGCTGCTCCGCGTCGATGTGCGAGACGGCCAAGCCCCAGGACTGGGCGACCCCCTGTCCCTTGGCCCAGGCGACTGAGTATGGATGGAGGAAGGTTGCTGATGCCTGCGTGCCAAGGAAGAAGTTCTGGTAGAACTTGTTGGTGGAGATAGGTGCTGCCTGCTGGATCCCCAGCCTGGGAACCGGATGGTCGCTCCTCTGCCCGATCTGGGGCGGTGGCGCATCAGTTGCAATAGGCTCAAAGATGTTGGAGGATGGTGCGGCCATAGTGCCAGACGAGTTCCTCATGTTCATGGTCGGGGCTGCTGCGATCAAGGTGGTGGGAGAGGGGATGCAGTTGGTCAACAGAGGGTTCTGTTTTCCCTGTCCCGCAGTCTCGAGCTTTGTGTGGATCTGGCCGACAGTATCTGGACGGACTCTGGGTTGCGGTAGGATCTGGACAATCCCCGTGGGCACTGCTGCCGTGATTACCGGAACAGCCGCCCCTGATATCAAGCTCTGGAAGACGGGAGTGTTCTGCTCGTGGTGAGTAAGTAGGTCGTCCCCCTTTCTCGTCCTTTTCCGTCCTTCAAAAGGGGGGGAAGGGGGTAATCAATTTGCACTCACAACGACAGAAGGGGGTATTATCGGCACCACCAGACCTCCCCCATTGACAGGAGCAGAAATTATTATGTCGTCCTCCTTGTGTACATGGAGATGATGGTTATTATGAGGCTCACTTGAACCGTGAGGAACCGGGCTTCCCTGACAGGAGGAGGAGAAGACCACCTGCAGTGCTGTCAGCAACAGACACCATCTCATATTGTTGTTTGCCATGATCTTGGTGAAGGCCATCTTGGGAAGCACGACGAGCTTGGAGAAAAGGGGAGAGGGGGGGGGGGAGAGAGATAGAGAGAGAGAATGGAAAAAGAGGACGGGAGTATCTCATCGACCTGAGCACTTCTCTCCTCCCTCCCCTCCTCTTATTATAACAACAACACGAACCCCACCAGCACCACAGCTGAACAGCTCGGCAGCCATGGTGAAGGGGGCCGGTCATGCGCCGGGACACAATCGTGAAGGAGGCTAGGGTGTGGTAGCGCCGAGGACTGATGTGAAGAAACCTTCCCCTAGAAGCACGATCCGAGGTTCTGGAAAGGGGGTGTAGAGTGCAGAGCCCAGCGTAGAGAGGGAGAAGAGAGCGGTGCGTGGCTGGGTCATGTTCTACCTTTGGCTGGAATGTTGGACGGCGGCTCCTAGAGTCTGTCTTAGGGCAGCTTGAACGTTGCGTCGACTTGGTCACAAGGGTTGGAAGAATGAGAGCACCAGCAGCCAGGACGGCGACCCAGAGAGGCTTGGGGACGGGATAGCTTCATGTTCTCATGATTGAGAGGGAAAAAAAATTAATTCAATAAATAAATGGGTACCCAAGGAAAGGGAGGTCGGCGTTTGGAGGAGGGGAGGGAAGGTGGGACCCTGGATGAGGTCGAGGATTCATATAGCGTGACCTTCTTCAAGTGGTGCCAAGCATGTGACGAGGTAGGCAACGGACGTCACCCTCGCCACCAGAGACATTTATTCCTGGATTGATTCATATAAACCTCCTCGTGGGATATGGACATCTCAACTACCATAGTAGAGAAGAAGTGGAATAGATGAGAGGCAGAGAGGCAGAGAGGCAGAGAGGCACATGATCTGCGGTGGTTCCAGGTAGAATAGTTGCATTGGACTTGTTACTGCCAGATTGGGCATGACTCGGCCGAGTTTCTGGACATGAACCTGCTGACTTCTTTGCACTGGAAATAAACGAGAGAGAAAAAGAATAGAATAGAGCTGATCATCCTGAGATTGAATTGCTTGATGTAAAAGACGTCGCTATTCCAGCCTCCGAGGGGGTTGTGCAGTGATGGAAGGAGGTGTAACATAAAGAGGTATCTTCATATCTTCTTAATATGGACTTATACGCCTGAATATGATATGCAGTACAAGAATACGTCATTCCTACCCTTGAAGGGGGGAGTCCAGGTCATGCTTTTCGAGAGGCAGACGCGCTGCCCGGTTCGCTAAAACGCGCTCTTGATCTCAGGCGCGTACTTTATGTACCTGAATGGACTCACCCAACTCCAACCTTTTGTACGCTTGCGATTACAGCCTTCGCCCTTCCTTTTGCTTGCAGACCAGCCAACCCTTTTTTTCCTTTTTCCGTCCTCATCCGTGCCTCTCCGCTTGTACACACACTACTTTCCCCACCGGCTCGACGCGTCGGCAGACTACGTCTCCCTCGACAGATACATCTCGACGGCTTGATCCATCATGGCCGCGCCAGAGGGTGCCAAGGGCAACAAGGAGAATGGTTTCCTTGATCAGTGCGCCATGTATTTTGTCCCCAGTGATAGGCTCTCGGAGCCCATGATTAAGACGGTGGGTCGACGGTCCTCGGCTGTCCTCTCGTGTTGTTGCTGTTGCTGAGATGCAGAGCTGCAGTTGAAAGACACGGTCCGGAAGTATGACGCCGAGATCGTTGAGAAGAATGATGATGGTTCTATACCTGTGCCCTCCTGTACACACATTATCGCCGAGACCATCGACTTCCCCCAGTACGACGAGGCTATGGCTATGATGGTCCCCGTCGTGAGGCCAGCCTGGATCAACGCGTCACTCAAGAGGGGTCGGCAGGCCCAGATCCGTCCATACTCCCCAGACCCGCGGTTGTTCTTCTCCAATGTGGTACTGGCCTGCGATGAGCTCCCAGTCACAGACAAGGAGTCCATAATCGGTGCGGTCCTGGCCTTGGGCGGCACACAGTCCAAAGATGTTGGCCGCCTGACTACACACATCTGCGCCCTGTCGACCGACGGTCCCATGGCACGCATGGCAAAGGACCGGCGCTGGGCCTGCAAGATCGTCCTGCCACACTGGTAAGTCAGCACCGCCCGGCTGCCCCTCATGCTATACCGCTTCTCATATTTATGCCCCAGGTTCGATGACTGCTTCCGCCTTGGAAAGAGGATCGACGAGGGCCCGTACTTGCTCCCTGATCCCGAGATCCTCCGCGCAAACCCCGATGATGCCGTTGAGATACCCGAGAACAAACACCTCGAGGGGGCCATATCGGCCCGACCCGACCGACCACCACACAGACCAGCCGACGCCAGACAGAAGCTGACCGTCTTCGAGGACAAGAAGGTCGCGCTGTGTTGGGACCTCCAGCTGAGCGACGGCCTGCGCAGCACCCTCCAAGACCTCATCACAAACGGAGGAGGAGACGTTGTGCACGGCGCACAAGATTGTGACTGGTTCGTGTGCCAGTACCGTGACGGGCCCGAATACATCATGGCCGCCCAGCATGGCAAGGATGTCGGCAGTCTTGCCTGGCTGTACCACATCATCTTTAGAAATCAGTGGACTGACCCTCTGCACCGCCTCTTGCACTACCCCGTGCCTCGAGGCGGCATGGAGGGGTTCAAGGGCCTGCGCATCACCATCTCCAACTACGGCGGCGAAGCGCGCACGTACCTGATGAACCTGCTCAGCGCTGCAGGGGCCGATGTCACAGGGGCCATGAGGCAGGACAACACACACCTCATCACCGCACGCAGGGCCGGTGACAAGTGTGATGCCGCCGGGGACTGGAACATCCCCATGGTGAATCACCTCTGGGCTGAGGAGAGCTACGCCAAGTGCGAGGTGCAAGCGCTGACCGACCCTCGGTACTCGCAATTCCCCCCGCGGACGAATCTGAGCGAGGTTATCGGCCAGACCTGGTTTGACGAGTCGCGACTCCATGCCGTGTACTACCCCGGCGGAGATGACGACTTGGACACCGCGGCACGTCGCAAGAGGACGGTCAAGAATATGATCCAGGACAATGCGCGGAAGCATGGCCCCGGGGCTGGCCTGGTGGTCGGACGACAGAAACATCCCGAGTTCGACATCATGAAGGATGACGAGGCAGAGTATGCGGACAAGACAGCTCGAAAGTTTGGCGTCCCGGCACCGCCCAAGGCAAACGCGCAACCGGTCTCTACCACGCCCGTTCGCGCGCCCCACCTGCGCGCCGGCAAGGAGAACGACTCCTCATCGGTCTACTCGAGTGGTAGTCGCAGCGCCAAGGCGTCAGCGCTTAGCAAGCTGCAGAATCTGGCACCTGACATTGCGCTGTACGAAAAGGAACGAAAGAGGAAGTCGACCGGCAACACGCCTTTTGGCGGCAAGCGGGCGGCGAACCGCATCGAGCAGGAGCGGGACAGAGAACGGGAGAAGAAGGCCCAGGAGAAGGGTCGGTCCAGGAGTCCCACGCACGAGCGCGCGGAAAAAGAGGGAAAAGAAGAAGAAGAGGAAGAAGAAGAAGATGATGATGCGGAGGAACAGCGGCCAGCCAAGCGGCAGAAGTCATCTCTGCCTCCAGTGGACATGCGCATCGTTCTGACCGGCTACAAGAGGTGGAATGACAATACAAAGAAGGAAGACGCAGATAAGGTGAGTCTCCAATTCGATGTCCGATTCGAAGGCGTTTGTTTCTTCTCTATTTTTTTTTATGGGTTTTTTTTTTTTTTTTTTTTTTTTTAAAGATAACAGCGGAAACTGCGCGCCATGGGCATCCAGATTGTGCAGGAGTCGGCACAATGTGACTACCTGGCGGCACCGCAATTGCTCCGCACTATTAAATTCGTCCGCACACTGGCCCAGGGGCCAGAAGTGATCAGCTCCACCTTCATCGACGACTGCCTCGAGCGGGGCGAGCGTCAGCACGTCGAGCGCTACAAGCTCAAGGACAAGGAAAGGGAGAAGTCGCTCGGCGTCAACCTAGAGAAGTCGATCAAGCGGGCGCGCCAGAACAAAGGTCGGCTGATGTGGGGTGTCCCGATATACTGCACAACCTCGATCAAGAGCGGGCCTGAGAGCTACCAGCCCATCGCCGAGGCCAACGGTGCCATCTTCAAGACGTACAACGGCCGCACATCGACCATCAAGGTCACGCCCCCAGAGGAGGACAGCCAGGGCCCGGAGCCTGTGTACCTGGTGACAACTAACAGCAAGGCGGAGCGGAACCTGTGGCCGAGGTTCGAGAAGATGGCCAGGAACGGCAACATGGAGCCAAGGATCGTGTGTGTGGACTGGCTGCTCTGGGTCGCCATGAACCAGGAGCTGGCCTTTGAGGAGAAGTATCTGGCCGAGAACTTCTACAAGGGCAAGCCATGAGGATGCTGTCGTGTATGTGTGCGTCCCCTGTGCGTACCACTGTAGTACGTCTTGCGGTTCGTAGAGATCCGCCTCGGCGGAGGGCGTCTTTGAAAGAAAGACACGGGGGCGATAGATACACTACTTTTGAGGGTATTTATCTTCCTGCCTCTTGTTTGTGCTGTGCGTGCATCTTGTTGCGATCACACCAAGGCCTGGATAAGTAACCTAGGTCGGTGAATGTTTTAGTATCATAGCTGTGGTGTTGGATTTCTTTCTTCTTTCTTCTTTCTCAATCGTAAATTCATACCCAGAAGTTTTTTCTTGTGTCAAAGATTGGGCTGTTTTCCCACATGCGGATGCAGATAGAGATCGATGGTTCAGAAGAACTTGACGCCTTGCGAATCCTCCTGTCCAAAGATCTGCGCTTTCCCTCTCTTCACAAGCACGTTCAAGGCTTTCTGCAGGAGATCTTGGTCGAGGCCGTGGAACTCTATCGTTGGCATGGTTTTGTTAGTCTAGTCGGTCAGAAGAAGTGTGCGTCCCCTCACCCCAAGGACACAGGGGAAAGAAACGGTCTTTTCTTCTTCTTCTTCCTCTTGTTCTCCTTACCGGTGCCTATAGTAGCGTCCCCCTGCGTCAGCTCATACAGCGTCAACACAGTCCCCTTCTGCCCCGTCTCCTCCACCCACCCTTCCACCAGCGCCGCCCACTCCTCGGGCGTGCGCCAGTAGACCCAGACGAGATCGCCGCCGCCGCCATCTCCTCCTCCTCCTCCTCCTGGCCCCTCGGAAGACGAGGAGGAGACGTACTCGGCCCTCCCGTCCCTGCGCATGAAGTCGATAACCTCGCGGATGTCGGAGAGGGCGAGGCGGCGGTTGAGACGGCGGTTGTGGAAGAGCTCGTCGGTGTTTGGGGAGGGTGCTGCGTCGGTGGAAGTCGTCGTCGTCGTCGTCGTCGTCGTCGTCGTCGTGGTGACGGAGAGCGGGAGCTTGAAGATGCGGTAGTGGCGGCAGTAGGAGAGGATGAGGGAGGACCACTTGACGAGCTGGGCGTGGAGGGTGTTGAGGTTGGTCTGGCGGGTGTAGAAGGCTGGGAAGTAGTACTCGCGGGGGAAGGTAAAGGGGGGTTGTTGGGGGTGGGGTGGGGTGTTTGTTGTCGACATCGTGAAGGGATATGCGAAGGAAGAAAAAGGAAAGGAAGAAAAGAAGAAGAAAAAGAGAAAAAGGGCTCGACGTAGGGCTATCGTGGAGGATTGAAGGTGGTGATGATGAGGTGGGTGGGTGGTGGTTGGATTTTGGGGAGTTGAGAGAAGTACCCCGCGGGCCCAGCATCTCGCAGCGTCATCTCTTATCTCTGGTTAGTGGGGCTCAGGGCAAGTCGCAGCGTCCGAAGCTACTGTAGCACAGCCTTTGGCAGCGGGTGGTCAGCACCTTACCAACTGCTCGGGTCGACCATCTCACCAGCACAGCACACAGAAAGAAGTAGTAACATTGCTGCTTAGACCAGAAAGAAAAAGAAAAGAAGAAGAGAAAAAAACAACCACTGTCTTGAGAGAATCTCTCATTACTACCATCATTATTATCGTCATCATCATCATCATCGAGAGAGAGCACAGAAAGCCTCCTGTTGGAGGAGACGTGCGTGGTATTATCATCATCAATTCGACCTGAATCAATCCAATGGTTTTCCCCTTCCCCCCCCTTCCGTGTGAACAACAAGTTGGAGCCCTCGGTACTCCGTGACACCACCCAACACCGTCTGCTCATGCTCTGGTATGGACAAGAAATTGACAAGAGAAAAGAAGAATCTGGAAAGAAAGAGAAAAAAAAAGAAAAAGACAGCAGTGCAGAATGATTCGAAACCGAATCAGTCCTCGTCCATCGCCGCATCACCGGCCGACTCCTCTGTCGCGAGCTCCTTCTCCAGCTCATCAGCGACGAAGCCCTCGTAGTCCTCAAGACTCTTCTGGACGTGCATCTTGAACTTGATGGTGTCGTTCAGCATGCGCATGATCTCGGTGTGCAGCTCCTCCCGGAGCGCATTCGCCCGGATCGTCAGCTGCTCGTACCTGGTCAAGAAAGTATTAGCACCATCCACCTCTCTCTCTCTCTCTCTCTCTCATATATGGGGCGGACTCACTCGATGTTCACGTTCATCTCTCTCTGCTCCATCAGCTGCACGCTCTCGCTGAGGCTCGCCCGCATCTTGGCGAGCTCCTTCTCCATCTTCTCGATCTGCGCATCCGACGCCATGCGCTGCGCCGTGGTGACCTCCTTGGTCTTTTCGTGCTCCTCCTCGGCCGCGCGCACCCGGTGCTCCAGGGCCTCGACCTCGTTGCGCTTGTCCTCCATGGCCTCCTTGATGTTGTCCAGCAGCTCGTAGTCCTTCATCATGGTGTCCATGGACGCGCTGCGGCGCTCCGAGATCTCCTTGCGCAGCGCTGCGAAGGCGTTCTTAACCTGGCCCCGCAGGTCTAGGTTCAGGATGTGCGCCGGCTGGTAGCCCGTGTGGGGGTCGGCCAGGAGCCGCTCGTTCTCGAGGCCGTCCGCGTAGGAGCCCTTGAGCTGCGAGCCCGCGAAGCTGGGGCCCTCGTTGACCGTCACCCGCAGCTCGTAGTCCCTGCCCTTGGCGTTGGCCGCGGTCGCCGGCATCAGGCCGATCTGGTACGCCAGCGTGTTGTACCGGTCCACCATGCGCTCGAGGTCGTCGAGCTTCCTGCTGGCCTCCGCCTCCCTGTCCGCCACCTTCTTCTTGACCTCGTCCAGCCGCTGGCCCGCGGACTCGATGCCCTTCTGTAGCCGCTCGCGCTCCGAGGTCATGCGGTCGATATCCGCCATGCTGATCCCCTGGTCGTCGACCGCCTTCTGCAGGCCCCGCCGCTCCTCCTCGGCCCCGCGCAGCTCCTGCGACGTCTTCTCCAGCTCCTCCAGCAGCACCTGTGCCCTGCTCTCGTACTTCTCCGACCTCTGCACGGCCAGGGTGTTGTATTCTTCAAACTTGACCCTGTCCTCCTCCATGATCTGGTGGTGGCTGTCGAGCACCGCCGGGTCCGGCGTCATCTTCTCCAGGTCCTCGATCTCCTGCAGCAGCCGCGCGTTCTCGGCCTCCAGCATCTGCAGCTCCTGGTGGTACTTGCCGTTGGACGCCTCGAACTGCTCCGCCATGTGCTCCACGTGCGGGGCCAGCGCCCTCCTGGCGTCCTCCTCGCTCGAGTCCTCGGGCATGCTGAGCCAGTCGTCGTATGCCCGGCCCAGAAAGTCGAACGTGATGTGGTCCCCAATGACATCGACGCCGGCCTCGAGGCAGGCGTCCTCGTAGCGGTTGAGCGAGTATGCCTCGAGCATCTGGGCCAGCTGCATCATCCAGTGCAGGACGCCCAGGAACATGTACCAGTTCTGGCCGCCGACGGCGGCGATCTGGCTCTTGGTGATGCCCTTCTCGTACGGGTAGCGGAGCTGTTTCAGCAGGGGCGGGACCTCCTGGTCGATGTTCTTCAGGAAGCGGTAGCTGGGGTCGACGCGGTGGTAGAGCCACTGGAACATGTAGTTGAAGTCCTTCTGGGTCGGCGACTTGATGACGTTCTGCGAGAGGACGTGCTTCATCTCCAGCTCGAAGTTGTTCTGGGCCAGGTAGTCCAGCAGCTCCTGCCCTATCCTGGCCTGGTAGGCGCGGTCCTTGAGGGGCCGCGGGTCGCGGGGCACGCCGGCGGGCTGGGGGGCCTGCTGGAAGAAGCTCTGGTGGCCGCCCATGTGGGCGTGGGTCGAGGTGCGCGCGCGGTAGACACTGCTCCTGCGCTCGCCGTCTGTGGATATGCGGCCGGGCATGCTGCCGGGGGTGTAGGACGACTTGAGGGTGGACGTGCTGTTGGGCTGGTAGGACATGCGCTTGATGGAGGACGGGCCGGCCATGTCTGCTGCGAGGTTGCCGCCGAAGGAGGAGCGGGTGAACATGGGCTGCGGCGGCCTCGACATCGCCAGGGACTGCCTAGATCCCGAGACGGAGCGGGTATGGCTCGAGGAGTAGGGGGCGCCCGCGCCGCCCATGGACGAGGAGTGCGAACGCTTCATGGCGGAGGGAGGCTGCGGGATGGCGGACGAGTTGTAGCTGATGCCTCCGAGGGTCTGCGCAGGGAATCACGACATCAGCACCGAGTATACTATAAGATTAATAATAATAATAAAAGTAGAAGAAGAGAGCGAGAGCAATGAGACCGGCGTCAGGTATTTTAATTGTGTGTAATACGTGTTGTCAATTGCGACGGT
Source organism: Cryphonectria carpinicola (assembly GCA_014849955.1). NCBI lineage: Eukaryota > Fungi > Ascomycota > Sordariomycetes > Diaporthales > Cryphonectriaceae > Cryphonectria > Cryphonectria carpinicola. Next base: position 6,492 of record JACWRQ010000363.1, on the reverse strand, counting down.
GTGGTGGAAATGATTGGGGTGGGTTGTACAAGTCGAGGTGGTGGGCGCTCTGAGCGCGACTGAACAAAGACTGGCGCAGAGGACGCCAGCACTGCTCAGAGGTGCCACCACCACACACTCTCCTCTCCTCTCTGCCTTAACTTACCTCTCTTGGCCGCCTTACACTCCACAAGCCCGTGTCTTGCGACATTGTTTCTGAGATTGGTGGCCCTCTTGGGCGGTTGAAGTAATCGAAAATAAGATGAGGAATACCAAGCAAGGTCGGCGACCACGGTGATCAGTCTCGCGTGTAGGTCGTGATGAGGAAACGGGTTTTTGAAAGGTGCTTGCTGCGCTGGCTGCCCGAGTAAATCACCCGTTGCTGTGGAGGGAGTAAACAAGACTCGACGCAGCCAATCAGCGCTGGGTCGCAGGGCTGTTCTCCACTGAGACGTTGAGGTGGACATGCTGGGGCGGGGGACCAAGTAGCTCTGTAGTGCGCTAAGCCTGAAACGGGGGTTTCTTTCCTTTCTTTCTATTTTACTTGCCGCGCAGGGGTATTTGGGGGGTTGTGGCCTGGGCGGACAGCCGCTGAGTGAACCTCGGCTCTAGGCTCTGGGTCCCAAAGTAATCCATCCGTACAGTATCATTCATTCCATCCATCGACAATCCCGTACTCTTCCCCATCGCCATGCAGCAGACCTGAACAGACTGCCCAGCATGCCCATTCGCGAGGAGCTTGTGGCCTCTGCGGTAAGTCCACACATTGCCATCTCTCGAGTTGCTCCAAGAAATAAACTCTAGAGCCCCATCTGGTTCATGTTGCTAACGACGTCACGCAGGCCCAGTGTAGGTCTCCATTCACCACCCGACTCCAACTCACGAGCAAACCGTATCCCCCCCCCCTCCCCTTCTCCCACCCCCATAGCTGACTCTTTCAACTCGCACCTCCCTGGCACACAGTTCTGCAGGATCCTAGCGTCGCGGCATCGCCTGTCGAGAACAGGATAGCATTCCTCAAGGCGAAGAACCTGACCGAAGAAGAGATCCAGGCTTCCCTGGCCAGAGCTGCCGGCGACGTCGGACCCGTGACAAACTACGCAGCAGCAGCAGCAGCACCGCCAGCTGGCCCCATACCGGGACAGCCACCAGCATACTATGGAGGAGGATATCCTCCCTATGGCTGGCAACCACCGCCTCCCGAGGTGCCCAGGAGGGACTGGCGGGACTGGTTCATCATGGCCACCGTAGTGGGAGGTGTTGGGTACGGCCTGTACACACTGGGAAAGGTATATGAACCTTTTGCAACATCCGGTGCTGATGGTGAACGAGGAGAGCCAAAAAAGCATGCTGACTAGGCAAAAGCGCTACGTCTACCCTCTGATCGCGCCACCCACCCCCGAGCGGCTCGAGGCCGACAAGAAGTCCATCGACGAGCAGTTCGAGAAGGCCTTCACCCTGGTGGACCAGCTGTCCAAGGACACAGAGGCCCTCAAGAGCGCAGAGCAGCAGAGGACAGAGAAGCTGGACAGCGCGCTGGCAGAGCTGGAGACGGTCGTCAGCGACCTCAAGTCCGCCAGCAGGAGGAGGGAGGACGAGACACAGCGGGTCCGGGACGACGTCTCGAACCTCAAGGAATCGATCCCCAAGGCCCTGGACGCCCAGAAGAGCCTGACCGACACCAGGCTGCAGGAGGTCAACGCCGAGCTCAAGAGCCTGAAGACCATCATCAGCCAGCGCATGGCCAGCAGCGGTGCTTCCTCCTCCGGTGCCGTCAACAACTACGGGGCCCGGGCCGCCATGTCACCACCCGCGCCTGCACCTGCCTCCACACCGATTCCCGCTCTCGGACAAGACAGCGCTAGCAATGGAACGACCGATAACCTCGCTGCCGCGGACAAGGCCGCGCAGCCGACCAACGGGGTACCCTCCACCTCCCCATACCAGGATCCGGGCGCGAGCAACGGGCGCGCATCGCCTTTCGGCACCGGCATCACGGCGGCTGCTGTCAAGATTCCGGAGTGGCAGAGGGCGATGGCGAGCAAGAGGAGCCGCCTGCCACCCTTGAACAACACAGCGGATGCTGGCGGGAGTGCGCAGCAGGCGGAGGCAGGAAGCAGCGGATCATGAGACTCTTGGAGTTTCCCCCGGGGGGGTGGGGGAGGGTTTAACAACACGATCTCTGGAAAAAGCGTTGGGCATGGAATGTCTAATAGGCGATGAAATAATCATGAAATCTAAAAATATCTTGGGGGGAGGGGGGGAGGGGAACCGAACGTATCAAGGCGCCTGGGAAAGTTGGACCTTTTTTTCTCCCTTCCTTCTTATTTACATTTTTCTAGCCATGTATGTCTATGGATTCTGGCTGTTCTCTCTCTCTCTCTATATATATCCCTGGGCATACTCACATCGCCTGACTGAAACCAAAACCATGGTGCATGTCATGACCTCACTATGCTCAAGAAATCGTGACGCTGGAGGTACCAGTGCTCTCATATCCCTCAGTAGCCATGATCTGGTAATTGTATGTGCCAAGAGTCTACAAGAATCATCAATTAGTAAATTACCTCTCTCTCTCTCTCTCTTTCTTCTTTCTTTTTCTTCCATCTTCAACCCACTCATCATCAGCGGGGCTGCAACACTCACCATTCCAACGTTGGCCCACGCAGCAATGTGGTTGGCAAAGGTGATGGTCCCGCTCGTCCTCTTGCTCTGGCGGATGCTCAGGTACTGGTTGAACGTCTGGGTGCCCTGGATGGACGGGGCGTTGCTGCGGACGACCTCGTAGATGTCGTAGGTGGCGCCGTCCGAGGTGACGGTGCCCTTGTGGGTTCCTGCGGACCCGGGGTTATATGTTCCGTAGGTCTCGATTACGTCTATATAACGGAACGGGTTTTTTGTGTTGGTATATATCTCGGGACGTTTTGTTCGGGAAGGGGGGGGGGGGGGGGGGACCCTAAGCTGTTGCTGCTGCTGCTGCTGCTGCTGCGCTCTGGGAAGCGTTTACTTACAATACTCGACGAGGGGCGAGGTCGTCCAGCCGTAGAGGGCGAGGAGGGAGTCGCCGCCGGCGTTGAGGCTGCCGGTGTAGGTGACGGTGCTGAGGCGGCGTGGGGTGTCGTCTTGTCAGTCTTTGCAAGTTTCTTCATTCTTCATCATCTTCCTCTTTTCTTCCCTCAAACGTACCGAGCACTTCCAGTCGACCAGCCAATACCAGAGACAACATCCGTGTTGGAAGACGACCAGGACAGCGAGTACGTCCCAGTCCCCAGCGTCAGGGAGTCAGAGCCACTCTCGACGTAGTTGGAGAAATAGTATCCCCCATACGTGCCAGTGGTCGAGGCCGTGATGACTTCGCTGCGCTCCTCGAGCTTCTGGCCCGTGGGCGCGGCGGAGGAGAGGGTGGCTGCGCCGAGGCAAGCCGTGAGGAGAGTCTTGATGCCGATCATGTCTACTGCTGCTGCTGTTGCGGCTGGGTGATGAGAGGTTCTTGATTTCTTAAAGAGAAGAAGAAGAAGAAGAAGAAGAAGAAGGGATTGGATCGGTGCTGGGTGGCTACAAATGCAATCTTGAAGACGGTGTGGGGGGAGGGGGGGGGGCCAATGAACTTTTAAGGCTGCATTCATACTTACAATGATAAATAACCATTATGTAAGACACAAAAATAAAAAGGAAAAAAGAACACGAAAGCAACACACC
>JACWRQ010000362.1:0-41484 GCA_014849955.1 Cryphonectria carpinicola | reverse complement strand
AAAAAAAAAAAAAAAAAGAAAAAAAAAAAAAAAAAAAAAAAAAAAAAAAAAAAAAAAAAAAAAAAAAAGAGAAGAAAAAAAACTTCCTTTCCCTTTCGTTTCTCTCGCACTCGTTCTCAAGACGGGGATCCGTGTTCGGACCCCGTTTAAATTCTCGCTCCTTTCCCCTCTCATCCTTCGTGCGTCGAGGTAAGTCTTTCCCACAGCCACCATCATACGGTTGTTCTGCTACCCAGAACGCCAATCATCCCAGGGCCCTGTGATGACCACGCCCCAAGATTACTTGGTACGTAGTGGAATAGCAAAGGCCTAAGGACACCTAGAGGGGAATCCCGGGGGTAAACCTTGAGCTTCTATGTAATCTCTCTAGGGCCAAACCGTAGGCCCGGACGTCGCATTAAGATTGGGTCCTCTTCCACCCCATCCTCGATCCTCGCCCAGACCTCCACGATCCGCTTTCTCCCTCGCGCGCGGGTGGCGGCAGTTCGATGGGGCCTCTTTTTACTTCCCGTTGCTTGGCATGGCGGGATAGGTCATTTTTCTTGTGTGTGTGTTTGTGTGTGCGTGTGTGTTTCTTGACATGCAACACACCATTTGTCCGCCGAACGGGGTCGAACATAAACGGCATAAACCGTTGAGCAAATAGACCAAGATGGAGGGACGCCCCGTCTATTCACTTGAGATAGGTCTCCACACCCACCAACAAGGGGGAAGAAAGGGAAAGACACTGTCGTAGAGGTGACGGAGGATAGTTCATATTCTGGGCGCCGTTCCAACCAAAACCTCATATACAAGAGCATGTCCAGATTCAAGCTTGATTTGATACTGAACCATTCCCTTCATTCAGCCAGCTGTTTGGTCTCTAATTGACTGACTCTGAAACTATCCTGCCCATCAGTTCTACTGCTTTTTTTTGTTTTTGTTTTTATGTGGTGATTCTATCTTTCATCCCACTGCCAGACATTTATTGTGTCGACTTTTCAGTCCTCCTCTGCGTGAGTCAGCAAGAATCGAGACTTATTCTTGTTCCGGAAACGGAATATTGAGATCATGTGTTGTTGCTGAGACATCCGGACGGCGAAAAAAAGCAATTCGGCGGACAAATCATGGCCCCCAACCAAGCCATCTGAGCCTCTTGCGACACCTTTACGCCCAAAAAAAAAAAAAAAAGCCACAACTCAACTTGCATTTTTGTTGTTCGTCACGATCATCTGCAGGAGACGGAAGGACATATAGATCCACGACTCCTCCTCAAGGCGATCGCATTTTATCTCCGAGCAATACTATGCCTTGGCTTCCAGCCGTCCTATAAACCCAATCTAGTACCTCCCTCAGCTGGGTACGACTGATTCGCCTATAACCCTTTCCATCGGACGCCGGCAGGGGTTTTGTTTTAGGTGGGCTGTACCGAATGCAGCCTTCTCCTCACATCCTCGGCCGCCAACCTACTACCTCAGACTTTCTTGTTCTTTTTTTGAAAAAATCTCTTGAACTTTTTTCCCCCTCTTCTCCCTTCCTATCTACGCCACACAGGAACCTTTCTCAATAATACTGCTACTGTTGGGACATCAGGTGGTCGTCAACACACATGGGGGGTCCCGCGGCCTCGACGCACTCGTCACCGCTGTCGCAGCAATCCCACGCAGCATGGTGGTGATACGCCTCCTCCTCCGCCTGGCGCCCAATCTCCGGGCCAGACCCACCACCGCTATCATCACTTCTCGAAGAAACTCCTCCCGCGCCACCACCACCACCAGCAGTAGCAGCCGCCTCCTCATCCTCCTCTTCAGCTTCTTCCTCGTCCTCACATTCGGGTCCACTCCCGTGGCAGCCCAGACCTCAGTAGGGAATCTCTCATCATGTGGAGTTCGTCTCTCCCTCTCTCTCTCTCCCTCCCTCTCTCTCTCTCTCTCTCTCTCTCGCATTTTCCCCCCCTTTCTTTTCTTCTTTGGTCCCCCTTCCGTCCGGTCCCCCTGGCCCTATCTTCTCTTAACCCCAACAGAAAAACTTTCACACACACATGAAGAGAGGAGACTGACCTACTCCTGAACCACAGCTCACCTGCCTCCTCGGGTGCGTCAGCCGGTCGAGCTGCAGCGTCACGGATGTCGCGTGCCAGTGCGAGAACACCGCCCTGGCGGATGCCGTGGTGGACTGTTTGATGGCCAATTGTACCATGCAGGAATCTCTCGGTTCGTTTACCCTTTTTTTCTTTCTATCTTTTTTTGTTTTGTTTCCTTTCTTGGTCAATTTCATGTCTTGTGTGGCTTGTCGAAGGAAACACCCCCACGCCCCCCCCCCCCAACAGCTCATGTCTCAAGTCACCTCCGCCGCCAGGGCCCCCGAGGCCGATTGGCTGGTTGGGCAGGCCGGCGGGCTGTATGACATGGCCGTCATACAGAGAGCACAACAGAATATAAAGAAGAAAAAAGGAAGAAAATTAAAATAAAAGTGAAGAAGAAGAAGGAAAAAAAAAAGAGGAAAAAGGAAGAGAAAAAAAGAGAATAAAAAAGGAGGAAGAAGAAAGACAGTCTAGCTGACATGGCATCTAAAACCCCTAAAAAAGAAGTATCTCGGTTCGAGGCCTCAGAGTGTAACTACTCGCACGCCTCCCGGTCGGGGCAGGTCATCGTGATCATGTCGGTGCTCTGGTCCGTCTCCGTCCTCTTCGTCCTCCTGCGCGTTGTGTCCAAGGCCATGTCGAGGACGTTTTGCATCGAGGATTATATCATCGTCTCCTCGATCATATTGGCCGCGGTACTGTTCGCCTGTGCGCTGCGTAGTGAGTAGTAGGATTTTTTTTCTCTTCCCTGTCATCCCATTGTGGTGTCTTGTCTGCATGTCTGCTCTGCGAGAGCCGTTCCACTGACATGGTGGCGCACATAGTGGCCCGTCTGGGCTTTGGCAGCCATGTATGGGATCTCGCCGACGGGGCTTTGCAGGAGATCCTGATACTATGTAAGCCTCCCTCCCTACCATACGACTTCCGAGATGATCCCCGCCCCCTTCCCCCATACATACAAACACACACCCTCTCTCTCTCCCTGCTGACCCAGCCTGCTGCTGCTGCTGGCTGCTGCTGCTGCTGCTGCACCAGTCTACGTCTCCGAGATCTTCTACGTCGCCGCGCTGGCCGCGATCAAAACCTCCATCATCTCTATGTACCTGCGCATTTTCGACCCCCACAAGCCCTTCCGGCTCGCCTGCCACGCCGCGCTGCTCTTCATCCTCCTCCCCAGCATCGCCATCCTCGTGGCCACCATCTTCTCGTGCCGGCCCGTCGCCTACTTTTGGGACCGGAGCCGGCTCCTGATTCCCAATGGGCAATGCCTCGACGTCGCCGCTCTCGCGTACGCCAACTCCGGCCTCGCCGTTGCGCAGGACGTCATCCTCATCGTGCTTCCCGTGGGCATGCTGTGGAGGCTCAACATCTCGCGCAGGCGCAAGGTCCTCATCGCGCTCATATTCGCCGTCGGCGGGCTGGGTCTTGTGGCCACCATCATCCGCCTGCGCACGCTGTACGTCTTCGGCAGCCTGCATGATCCTACGTGGCAGTACGTCCCCGTCGTCTACTGGACGACCGCGGAGCTTGCCGCGGGGATCCTCTGCTCATGCCTGCCCGCGCTGAGGATCGTGCTGGAGAAAATGTTTGGCAATGTGTTCCGCCTCAGCACGGGCAACCGGTCCAAGGACGATGCTCGCGGGATTAGGATGGAGAGGCGGAGACGGCCGACGGTGGAAGCGCCTGTGGACGACTTGGAAGAGGAGGTGGAGGAGGAGGAGGAGGAGGAAGGGTGGAAGAATAGCGGGTGGCAGGAGGACTGGACAAGTCAGAGGCGACTGAAGATGATGAGAGATGATGTGGGACAGGCGATGCAAAGTTCGGCCCTGAAAGGGTCCTCAGGCGATGCGCCCGCGGAGGCCAGACATGGTCCTGATCCGGATCCAGAATCAGATCCTGGACAGTGCCCGGGCGCAGGTGATAGCCTCGTGAAGGATTGAATTAAATTAAATTTGGCTTGGATGATCGCCAAAAAGGTGTGAAGGATGCGATCTCCAGATCATTTGCCCATTGCCAGCGTATTCGTAAGCAACATGATAAGTCCGGTGGATACTGAAGGTACAGAAGCGCGTCACGGATGCCCGGGCCTGGCGCGACAGAACGCCACAGTACGTCGTAATGCATCAGCCCGTCTATGGCGAGGTCGGGTTGGAGCCGGATGAATTGGATTGCTTCTCATGCCAAATTAGCATCTCAAACGGACAGGTGAGCGAATGTAGGTCCCGAACACAGGCTGCATTTGTCACCGCTCGGACAACTGCTCGTGACGAGCTGTCCGAGCTGAAGGTCGGACGAAAAGTGTTTCCGAGGGCGAGCCGTGGCCGTCGGTGATTACACTCTGGAGATAAGTACGTGTTCGTACCAAGTCCGTGCTGCAACACACGACCTGATACTGTGAGACACAACTGCCGCAACAGGTGGCACCTTGCTAGAGGTTGGACAACGCCTGACCGAAGATAGAGATGCAGTGATGGTTATTGTAGATAAATAGCCCCGGTGGTCCTCCTAGAGTTCGGTCGACTGCATCTCTTAAGCATCATTCCTACGCACAAGATTCAAGAAAGAAGAGAAACAACAAGCAAAGAAAAAGTCATGTCTTCCCGCAAGTACAACAACGTAATCGTCTTTGGTCCCACTGGTGGTGTGGGCGCTCATGTCGCCCTCGAAGCCAACAAGCGCGGCGCCAAGGTGTGGCTGGCGATGCGGGACCCCGCCAAGATCAATCATGAGATTCCCGCCGACGTCGAGAAGTCTGGCAACTTCACCCGCATCCAGGCCGATCTCACAGACCCGGCGTCTGTAGCCAGGGCGGTCCAAGAGTCTGGGGCCAAGGCCGCGTACATCTACTGGATCCACTCGGCGTCGGATTTCATGCGCGGGGCGCTACAAGCGCTGCGCGATGCCGGCGTCGAGAGTGTCGTCTTCCTGTCGACCTTCTCGATCATGCCGGCCCACGAGCTTCGCAAGATCCCGCAGGAGGCCGTCATTCCTTGGGGCCACGCTCAGGTCGAGATCGCGGCGGAGGAGGTGGGCATACCCTACTTCACGGCGCTGCGGCCCGCCGCGTTCGCCAGCAATCACTTCAAGAACTTCCTCGACCGGTCTGCGAAGCCACCCAAGGCGACGCATCTCCGGGACGACGCCTGGGTCGACAACATTACCCCGGAGGACATGGGCGCGGTGGGAGGCGCCGTGCTCGTGGAGAGGCCCTCGGATGGAAAGAAGATCATCTACCTGACGGGACCGGAGCTGATCACCAAGGGGCAGAGCTGGGAAATCATCAAGAAGATCACCGGTCGTCACGATATCGACTCGAACCCCATCACCAAGGAGAAGTTCCTCGAGACGGCCCAGGCCAACCACCTCCCGGCTCCCATCGCCGAGTACCTGGTCAAGGTCGACGAGTACTCCACTGACCGTGAATACCTCTTCTCGGAAGACTTGCACCGTGAGTCTACCGCAAACATCAAGAAGTACTCTGGCAAAGAGCCACTCGGGTTTGCAGATTATGTCGAGGCGCATAAGGCGGAGTGGCAGGCACTCTGAGACGGGACAGCCAGACAGCCACCCGAAATTACACCGTCAGGGTGATCTGGGGAGGGTCAGGAGCGCGTGTGTTATTCTTTGGCCTTGTACGATTTCATCTATAGCAATACCAACATGAACCATCAATAGTGCTCGTGACGCCCCAGCCACTCTAGAGAACGGGCCAGACGTTGAATGTCGTGCCATCGTAGCCTGGGGACGGCCTGTCATCGTCTGCTTCAGCGCCGTCGCGGCGGTGTCCTGCAAGGGCGGAGGTCCAGTGCGGAAAGCTCCTATGGCAGGCACGCAAGCACGCCAGAGCTTCGCACCGGGACGGCGAGGTGGTGTGACACATCAGGCCAGAGGAGGGCGCAACGAAAGTGGAGCAGCAAGTGGATGATGACGTTTTGGTGTATCCCCGTGTCCTCCCGAAGCAACGCGTTCCAACAGTCCCGCTGTCAACACGGACGAAGGAGGAAAAGAGGCGGGAGAAAGGCGGCAGCTGGCTTTTGGGCGACACCTCAAGGTCTGCGATCCTATTCCACACCTCGTCTCCTCAGCATGCCTGCGACCAATCAAGAGAATCGGGGGCCATTGCTCCTTACCAGGGCAGCGCCTTTGGGTGGGTGGGTCGTTCCCTTACTGCATTTCCCCAGATTTTCCCCAGGTTTTTATCGCGATAATAGGAGTATTAGGGAAACACAGGCTATACAGGCTAGTTCTCTTCAGGGGAGCAGTATTACCCACTCGCGGAAATGCCCAGCGCCCAGGTGGGGGGCCATGGCTGGCTGCTGAGCTGATCGTCCGTCGCTCCATTACTAGCAGTAGTCCCTCCTGGGTCACGCGATGGGCTGATGTGCTGATGCCAATGTCTTTTCCTTCAGGACAAGAAGCAACAGAAACAGTTGTAGTGGGAAGAGATGGGCGGAGGAGAGGAGGAGGAGGAGGAGGAGGAGGAGGTGATGGAATTGATCAAGCTGCGAGAAAATGCATGTCAGTAACCTCTGCTGTGCTCTGGCACTTGTGTAGAGCAGGTGAAACTGTTGCAGTGGCCAGCCAGCCCCACCCTCAGCTGGTGTGGGAAGGGACGAAGGTGATTTGGTGGCAGCCGGCAAGTGCGTCAGGTTACCCCGCCTGATCAGCACACGCACACAAGTACATAGGAGAAGAAGGAAGCCCCCCCCCCCCCTCACTCAACCTGGCACACGCTTGAAAGAAGCTCACGCCATTGATTGGGGGGAGGGGGCCGCTACTCATCCGTTCCTGCCGTGCTGCTAATGGTGGGGCTGCTCCTGCTGCTGCTGCTGACTGTATGTACCATAGCACAGTTGGCCGCCACGGCTGCTAGGGAAGGCTCCATCCGTCCCTCTCCCTCGCTACCTGCCTCCTCTCTCGCGTGATGACATGAGACTCGACAATGCAATGTGCCTGCCCTGCCCTGGCCGTGCCGCTGCCCTTGCCTCTTGCCCTGTCCAGAGAAGCAACGGACCAATGCCAATGCGGAATGCGAGGAACAGGGGGACGTGACCTATGACCTTCCCACCTTCCCCTCCTTTTCGTACTTGAACAGCTCGTCTTCCCCTCTTCTGTTCCCTTGCCGCTGCTCTGTTCTGTTCTTCTCCAGCTCAGATCAAAGCATCCACCGACCCGTCCTTCAATCCAAGACATCTCATCAACACCGTGGATACGATCAGCTGATCTTCCGAGATTGACTGATTGCTCCGACAACACATACACACTCAAAACAACAACCACATTCAGGCTTCGCACCACATCCCTCTCGGTCATCATGACAGAGCCACTCGCCAAGGTTGACTCCGCCGTCGATGGCGTCGATGTCAAGGATGCCAAGGCGGTCAAGAAGCCCCGGCAGAGCACTGTGGCCGCCGCCGGAGTGTTCAAGCTCGAGGATCTCAGTAAGCCTCCTTGTTGGTGACTTTTCAGCTGCAGATGGACGGACCCGGCTGACAGCATTGAACAACAGTCGAGGAAGGAAAGACCATCGAGATTGCCAAGCAGACCCAGAAGACGGGCTGGTAAGTCAAGAACGTGCTGCTGATGCTCGACGGCCGCCGGCTGACCTGGGCCCTGTGGTGCCCTCTGCAGGAAGATCAACACGTCACCAAACAGCATTGAGGACAAGGACATCCTCAAGCTCCACCTGACCGAGCCGCCAATCAAGAAGATTGATCTGCACTTCCCATTGGGCATGGAGGTCACTGCACGGAACCTCAAGGGTGTCACCATCAAGGATGCAATGGATGCCATCCACAAGCCCTACAAGAAGAAGGTTCGTCCGGCTCCTTCGCCCTCCCCCTCCCCCTCCCCCAAAGCAGAATCCTCTCTACCTTCTGTCTATCTCTTTCTCTCAGCCCACCTCGCTGACCTTCTTCCTATCTAACAGCAAGATGACGAGCTCCCCGAGGCCTACCTCAAGGGATTCGAGTACGACCCAGAGGAGTCCAAGACCCGGTTGGTGGTGCACCTGACATCGACACCAGAGGTCGAGTCTACCGGTGGTAAGAAGAAGAAGAAGAACAAGGGCGAAGAGTAGACCACCCTCGTATGCAAGCAGGCCACAAGGTGGCAGGCTCTGCACAGTCTGGCCTTGACAGGCTGCCTCACGGAGCTGAGACTGCCATGATATGCTGTCGTGCTTCGGCCGCTTGGAGCAGTCACATTGACACAGCTGGCTGCAGTAGTTGGAACCTCATATCTATGACTAGCCTCTATCTTCAGTGAGCCGTTGGCCTTTGCAGATTAGCTGCGTCAGTGCTATAAAATGGACCGTTGTTTTCTCCCGATAACACTGGTAGTGATGCAGATGATCTGGCTCTTAGTTACGGACAGTGACCGTCTTCGCATCTGGTACTGCATCTCAATCCTTGGTCGGCTGTACCTTCTTCCTATTGCCCGTCTCGTGGCGTTTCGTATATAAATACAACACCCAAAAGAGAGACGCGCCTGATAGGACTTGTCGCTGGGCAAGTGAGAAATTGCACAAGAAAAGTCCCGCTGAGCTGATTGAGGGTGTGCATAGAGGGTGGCCTCTGCTGACATCGCACAGGCTTGCCCCGTGCCACTTCAGCACACCAGACTCGCCTCTGAAATGACGACTGACGAGAGGCGACAACGCACACGCGCACGCGCACGCGCACACAAACACAAACACACCAGATCTACTAGATACCCATTTCCTGTCCAAAAGAAAGTAATTTCTTTGCGCTCAAAGAGGAGGAGGAGGAGGAGGAGGAGGAGGAGGAGGAGGAAAAGACTGGAAATGCAGCGGATGAATTTACTACCTGCGTACTTTATAGGAGGAGGCATGAATCTGTCCGCTAGGAGCATCACCAGTCCTCCTTTCTCTGTACTCTTAAACACACACACACACACACACACACACACACACACACACAGACAGACAGACAGACAGACAGAGAAAGAGAGAGGGAGAGAGGGGGAGAGATAGAATAATCTCCCTTTCGTCCTGAGCAAGCTAACCCCCTCCTCCCAAGGCGGTATAGTCAGTGGGGCGGATTGAGTCGGCCCCGCGATCTCGACAGTGGATCTTTGAGAGCAGCCATCAACCCCGCATCCGCCGATGTTAGCCGCCCCGCACCATACCGCGGAATCGAGAGGGGGGGGGGGCCTTCGGTAGAAGAAGGTTGTAATGCACTGCTCGGGGTCAAAGGTCAGAAACCAGGACCAACGCCTGGAAGAGCCGAAGGGCGAGGTGCGAAAGGCGCAAGCTTGCTGCTTTGCGTCTCAACGGTACGAGAAAATGGCAGATCTCTCCAACAAGACGGTCTCACACCTTCTCTTCGGCAACGACTGATCGTTTGTGGTGCTGTCGGCTCTGAACTCTTTCCCACCGCATCAATCATCATCATCGTCGTCGTCGTCGTTATCGTCATTCGTCCTCTCCACCGTCTTGGTCGTCCTCAGTTATTCTCCTTCTTTAAGGGTACAAGAAGACAAAAAGACATTACAGCCATAGTCCTCCTTCAAGTCAACATGCCCGTGACGCAATTCGACTTCAAGGAGAAGTATCGTTACCAAAACGGCTTCAACTCCTACCTCGAGTAAAGATCCAACCAGCCTTTCTCCCACTCTCCTAACGAACGGATTCTTACTTTTAATGAAAGTGGAGTGGCTGGAAAACCTTTGCTGACCTTCCTCCCTCGCCTGGATCTCACAGGACCGAAGCAGTACCCGGCGCCCTCCCTGTAGGCCACAACTCCCCCCAGAAGCCACCTTACGGCCTCTACGCCGAGAAGCTCTCAGGAACCGCCTTTACCGCGCCTCGCCACGAGAACAAGCAGACATGGCTCTACCGCATCCTCCCCTCCAGCGCACACCCTCCCTTCGCCCCCGCCACAGACCAGCCGCTCAACGGCCACACCGAGCCCGGCCAGGCTGTCGACTTGAAGGAGTCCGCCGCCACCAAGATGCACTACATCCCGAACCAGCTGCGCTGGGACCCCTTTGACCACGGCTCCGGCGACACCGACTTCGTGTCTGGTCTACACCTGATAGCTGGCGCTGGCGACCCCACCATGAAGACCGGGCTGGGCATGTACATCTTCGCGGCGGGGCGGTCCATGGACCCCAACCACGCCTTCTACTCCGCCGACGGGGACCTCCTCCTCGTCGCGCAGGACGGCGTGCTGGACATCCGCACGGAGCTGGGCTGGCTCCTCGTCCGCCCCATGGAGATCGCCGTGCTCCCCCGCGGCGTCAAGTTCGCTGTCTACCTGCCCGACGGCAAGCCCGCCCGCGGCTACGCCCTCGAGCTGTACCAGGGCCACTTCGTCCTCCCCGAGCTCGGCCCCATCGGCTCCAACGGCCTCGCCAACGCCCGCGACTTCCAGGCCCCCGTGGCGAGCTTCGACGAGGACTTTGCGCCCGTGGCTGACGACGGCGCCGGTGCCGCCCACGAGCACCTGGTCACGGTCAAGTTCGCCAACAGCCTGTACGCGACGCGCCAGCGGCACACCCCGTTCGACGTCGTGGGCTGGCACGGCAACTACTACCCGTACAAGTACGACCTGGGCCGCTTCAACACCATCGGCTCCATCAGCTTCGACCACCCGGACCCGTCCGTCTTCACCGTGCTGTCGGGCCTGTCGGACCACCCGGGCACCGCCGTCGCCGACTTTGTCATCTTCCCGCCGCGCTGGCTCGTCGGCGAGGACACGTTCCGCCCGCCCTGGTACCACCGCAACACAATGTCCGAGTTCATGGGCCTGATCTGCGGCGGCTACGACGCCAAGAAAGGGGGGGCCGGCGGCTTCGTCCCCGGCGGCGCGAGCCTGCACAACGTCATGAGCGGCCACGGCCCGGACGCGGACAGCTACGAGGGCGCGCGGGACGCCGAGCTGCGGCCCGCCAAGGTCGGGGACGGGAGCTGTGCCTTTATGTTTGAGAGCTGTCTGATGGTGGGCGTCACGGAGTGGGGCCTCAAGAAGTGTGCCAAGGTCCAGGGTGAGTATAGCCAGCACAGCTGGGGCGGCGTCAAGGTCCACTGGAAAAGACCCGAGGGGGCCAAGGCGGATGGGCACCTGTTGAAGTGAATTCATATTTTATATCTATCGTCCTCCTCGTCCTCCTCTTCCTCCTCGTGCCTCAAGCCTATTTCGCGAGTATTTCATGCTTGGTTTCTCAACAGAAAAGACGAAATTCCTGCTCACATAGCAAACAAGATTTCTACCAGATGTTAATAGTCAAACATTAAAATAAGCCTTTCTCTCACTATGAAGCCTATACCAGAACAAGCCCTCCCTAATTGGGTATCTTTGAACACATTTGTCTGAACATCGTGATGGGGGGAAAAAAAAATTGCAAAGTATCAAAGTCAACCACCCATATATTACCCAGGGATGACCTGGGCCATAACAAGGATTTAAGAGAGAGAGAGGAAAAAAGGAAGGGGGGTCATATGAAAGAGGGCCAGGGGATGTTCACCACAACACAGCACCTCTCTTAGGCCCCTGTGTGCGCCGATGGGGATGGAGCTGGTGCCGTCTGCATCTGCATCTGTCCCTGCACCTGGCCTGCGTCAAGAGGTTTCCTACCATAGACCACAGTGAAGGGAAAATAGGCGTGGATCCCGGCGTCGTGAAGGCTCCTGCGGACATCAACGAGGAACATCTCGACCTGGACATCCTTCCAGCCGAGGCCCTGACAAAAGGGCCGCTTGCAGATGGCGCTGAGCCCCTCGAGGAGGATCATGCGCAGGAACCAGATGCCCTTCTCGCGCTGGCGGCGGTCGCGCGCCCACCGGCCGATGGGAAGCTTGTGGCGGACCTCGGTGACGTCGTCGAACCTGCCCTGGCCGTCTCCGCTGCCGTCGCACCCTGCCGAGCGGAGGATGTCGGGGAGGCGGGTGATGGTGTGCAGGTTCAGGCCTAGGTTCTCGAGGCCGAGCTGCATGTAGTAGCAGAAGTCTCGAAAGGCGTAGGGGGTCGTCGGCGTAAGGGTGTCGTCGTCGGCCTGCGGCCAGTAGGTCATCTCCTGGAACTCGAGGTAGCCACCTGGTTTGAGGTACCTTCAAGGGCGAGGAGAGCACATGTGAGTGACGATGTTTTTCTTTCTTCGTTTTCTTTAGAAGGAGAGGAGGAGTGAAGAGAGGTAGGTGTGTGTGTGTGTGTGTGTGTGTGTGTGTACACAAGACCTTAATGGAGGGTTGGAGACTCACTTCCAGGCCCGCTGTACCAATGCCACTGGGTCCTTGATGGAGAAGGCGGTATAGCGCATGTGTATGTAGTCGAACGAGTTCTCGGCATAATCAACCCAATCCTCCTCAAAGTCGGCCGTTGCGAAGAAGACGTTTTCCCAGACGTAAGCGGGTTGGATGGGCGAGATGTCACAGCCGAAGATCTGGGACTCGGTGTATCTCTGGGCCACTGTGCCGCCATTTGTTAGCCAATCTCGTTTTCTTCCTTGTCTCTTCTCATGATCTAGCTGGCTCCCTCATCCATTCCCTCTCTCCCCGGGTGTTCTCAGAATTCTCCTCTTCTTCCTCCCTCCCCGAGCGTCATAGTTAGCGATTTCCAGAGCGCAGCGGGCAGAACGCCTCTGCAGCACGGAGGACTGCTGCTGCAGCCCAGCGAGGAAGGACGAACGCTCATCAGCCTGAGACAGACAAGAAAGGCAAGACAAGACACGACTAATATTTAGGAGAGACATGAGCGCAGGAACGGACGCCAAACTTACTCTCCATGGCCCATTCCCCCGTGCCGGTGCCTGTATGTCAAACACAACATTGTCAGCCACTCTGGTACGTTTCTGTATCACACTGCATGGAGAAATGAGAGCTGTGAAAAGGGAGGGGGAGGGGGGGGGGCGTGGTTTCTCCTGAGGTCTAGGCATCATGATTTTGCATGGCAGGTTTGAGTCCATACAAGAGGAGGACTTTGCAAATGCAATATAAGAAAAATAAAAAATAAAAATAAAAGGGAAGAGGGAAAAGGGAAAAGGGGGTTAAGGAGAAAAAGAAAGAAACATGCCCAAATCAAAGACGGCCCCGCCCCGTCTCAGGACATCCTCCACCGGGGCGTAAAACAGCTTCTCGTGCATCATCCAGAGCGAGAGCTTGTGCTTCATGTCGTCGCGCTCCTGCTCCGACTCGTCGTTGGGAAGGGGGTACAGCACCCGCCCGTCGGCGTTGGCGTGATAGCGGCGGCCGTTCTCGTAGACAAAGTTAGTGTCGTCATCGTCGGTGGCGGCGTCGGCAGCATAATTGTCTTCCTCGTCGGCCGAGGCCAGCTGGGCTGTGTTGGCTGGGGTGATCCAGGTGTTGAAGGAGGCCTGGTCGGCGTGCAGGGCGGGGTGATGATGTTGATGTTGATGATCCTGGTGTTGAGGATGGAGGAGATGGCGATGGTGAGAGTGAAAGTGTTGATAAGGGTGGTCCGACAGCGGCGGGGGGATGCGCTCGGGGGCGCTGGCGGTGTCGGCCGAGACGAAGTTGTAGATGGTGGAGATGGGCGGGAGTGTCAAGGCTGTGGAGGAGGTGGGGGCGGCAGAGGAGGCGGAAGAGAAGGAGGCGGAAGAGGAGGAGGAGGGTCCTCCTTGGGGAGGTTGTTGGCTCATGGTCCGAGGCGCGCCAATATGTATATGTGTATACAGAAGAATATGATGATATGTATCTGTAGGTGGGTTCGTTCTCATGTGCGTCCTGTGCTGCCGTGTCGCTCGTGTGGGTTGGTGCTACGAGTGCCCGCCCAGCTTCTTCTTTGGCCAGCCTTCCTCCATGTGCTGCATGATGTATCTGCCTGGCTAGGAGAACGGAAGATCAAGTATGGGAAAGGGGGGAAGACTCTCGAAAAAGCTTCTGCAGGATGTCTGACGTAGGACTCTGTTGGCTTTTCCTGCGATGAGATGAGATACCGCAATGTATGATGATTCGGGGGCTGAGGATGGGATCAGCAGAAAGATGGGATGGTGAATGGATGGACAGGTGCGGTAGGAGGGAATTCACTGCAAGATGAGTGCTGAGGTTCCAGGCTGCTAGGCTCCTAGGCTAGCTAGGGTAGCCACTACTGTGGTGTGTGCAAGTCGTCCCTTAGCGACCCTGGCGTGCCTGGCAGTGCCTGGGCTTACAGTGGCTTAGAGGCCTGGCAGGGAAGACCTGTGCACCCAAGATCTGCCGGGACACTCCGTCTTCTTGTTCGGCTGGGCTCTGTTGTAGAAGGGACAAAAGAAAAACAGCCCCCGCCAAGAGATGGGGCACTATTAATAGTATACACACTTGTAATTATGCGTTCGTTTATTCGTTCACTCACTTATATAATGTTGTATATATCCTGTTGCGCAAGTGATAGTTACACAAAGCCTCGCCCATCCGGGGGTCCCTTCTAGCTTTCTAGCGCCTGACCCCACTGCAGACAGGCCCCCTGCTTGCTGGCTGCTAGGCACTGTCAGGCGACGGTTCCAGCATGGGCCCTTTGTACTTGACCAGCGAGAGCTCCGGTCCATACTTTACCATACAGATCAAGTTCTGAAGGCGGATTCCGTTCCTCACCCAGAACCTCACCTTTTTCTCATTTCCATCAACTTGCTGCAGCGGCTCCAGCGGCCACCAGCGGTTACAGCGGCTCTCACGAAAGAGACAAGTCCCGAATAAGACTGTGGCAAACCCTCTTTTCCAAGAGGAGGAGGTGCAATGCTTTTCCACATGGATCAAACAGGGGGGGGGGGGTTTCTCGGCTCCGGACTCGGGTTCCAGTTCAGCTGCAGCTGTAGTAGTACTGCGGATCCGCAGCGATGGCAACCCAACGTCTTCCCTCCTCAGCTCGTCAGCTTTCCTACCCTGGGACGGGAACAGCACAGATACAGGATGATCGTCAATAAGAAGGAGGAGGAGGAGGAGTGGTCGTCGCTCGTCTGTGTGCTCGCCACTTCCCACAGGGTCTACCTTGACGAGGTTGACACTGATCGCCCGCGATCTTCTTCTCCATCACACATTTGTGCTGTCCACGGCCGCGCAAGCTCATGCATGCGCCACAGGTCCCATGATGATCTCAACAGCTGGGGTGTCTCTGTCCGTACTCGTAGAGCATGCAGGCCCACGCACCCATCCAGACCTGCTTTCCCTGCTAGAGCCTGGGTCAGATCACGCAACTTGGTACGGCTCGCCGGATCCATAGGGTGGTAGGTGGATTGAGACATGGGATGGATGCGTGCAGGCCGTTCTCTCGTTCGTATGAGTGGGCAAGGACCTCCTCTTGGAGTGGTGAGGGGGGCAAGGAGACTGAGAGACGCAGAGAGCCCACGACTTTGAGCTTCTTTCTCAACATTTTGCCCCATTTCCACACACACACACACACCCAGATGTGGAAAGAAACCACCCAAAGAAGCGATGGTCATTGGCGCATGCATAATCCGCGAGGCACTATTGGCATCGATTTTAGGTAGGTGGTCCAAGGTCGTCAAAGGTCGTCTCTTTATCTGATCAGGGCTCGGCTGGGACGACGACACCACCACAACACATCTCATCTCGTCTCCTGCAGGCAAGAGCCCGGCTCGCGCCACCATGGTACGTACGTAGTTACACGCCATGTGCTATCCACCTATTAGAGAGCGCTCGCTTCGGGAAGGATTCTGTACCTTGCCAATCTGTCTCTTGAGCACTGCCGCGGCCTTGCCCGCCCGCCCCGAGGAACATACGGCGCAACCCCGGAAACGGCTGGCGGGCCGTACCTGGAGGAGCATGGCTGCCCGGTAGCGTCTTCCGGCCCGCAGCCCGTCTGGCCCTGCGTGCAAGACCGTCTTGATGTTCAGAAAGGGACGCTCGTTGCAACAGGACGGATGGTTACCCATTGGTGCCTTTTTCATAGCTGGCCACCATATCTGGCTGACCTGTCGCTTCCAAGAAATGGTGTGTAGCCAGCCCCCTTTCATGTCTGCATTATCTCGATCTAGCCTTCGGTCGTTGATGGCAGAGAAAGGAACTCAAGTCCTGTCAGCGACGATGCTGCCATTTCGATGTTGGGATGGGAGCACTCGTCAGGCAAATCCCAAATTTGTCAGACTTCCTGGAACCTTTTCCACATCCTAGCTCACGAGGCATCATAGAGCATGTTCCAGCATAAGGGTACCACCCTTATCTACCCTTCAGCGCATATACTTCTTCATCGCCTCCAGATCCGCGAAGCGCTTGGTGTACGGCTTTCGATAGCGCCTGATAGGCTCTGTGCGGCTGCTAACATCCTCGGTGAATCGGACCCGGCGCGCGAGAACTTCTAGGTCCAGCGGGGTGGGGAGAGGTCGCGAGGGTCGATGTGCAGCCTTTCGCTGGTTCTCGCATGGTCGGGCATGGCCTTGGTAATATGCATAGAGCCGCGCGAGAGCATGTTCGAGAGCTTAATGGCAATACAGGTATGCTTGCTAAATGCACAATAAGTTGGGCTAGGAAGCATCGGAAAGTGCGTGAGCTGAGCTGAACATATGATTGCCAAGGGCTTTGGGTGGATCTGGGAGGATGGAACGAACAAATTTCTTATGCGCAGCAGCGAAGGCTAGCGTGGTGGGCAGGATGGGAGAGGCGGTCTTCTTGTCATTCCCCGGGGGCTCAACAGCTAGTCGAGTTCTTTGCGCCCTTGTTCAGTGTCAAACTCGGGCAGCAAGACCTGGGCCATGGTGATTACGTTGCTGGTACTAAGCGGGCCTGTGCTCTTGGTTCCGTAGTCCTGCATTGTGGCGACCACGGCTTCGAGTTCCTGGCGGAAGAAGTCGTCGATGATATACATATCGACGCGCATTTCGAACATTAAACCAGTGAAGAGATGGCTCTGGAGGTTCTCGTCGACGTGGTTGTCGGCCCTTAGCCCCTTAAGCGGATCAGAGCCGCCGATCCCTAAGAGCTCGAGGCTCCAAGGCGAGTTGATAGCACTGGCAGAGTCAGTGACCTTCCTGTGCGCATGAACAGTCTAGGCAGCTCCATCCTTGGAGGCGCGCGTGATGAGAAGGAAACGGAACGGAGCAAACCCTAGGCAGAGCCAATCTGAAGTCCTCAGGGAGACTTGCTAGATATGAAATATGCCCACTTTTCTTTTTACTATCTCGACCATTGATTCGGCCCCTATTCCTCTAGTGATTCATTAACACATTTCACACGTAGTCGTACAGAGCAGGTAATTATTATGTAGGCCAAAGAGTCTAATGCAGTGAGAGCATGCAGACATGGACAGGTGGATGGAGAAACTGTGCCGTAACGGCACATGAAAGCAGGACGTAGATGGTTGCAGTGATTCGAAGATGTTGGTGAAGTGCATATAGTATAGGCGTATTACTATGGTAGAAATACAAAGCAGAGATCTTGCACATTCTTAGTCATCGCGTAGTATGATGGGTGAGGCATTTCCGTATTTGAATAGATAGAAAGGACAAGGCTTGACTACAGTCCAACCGATCTCATGGTAAATTCTTGAAGGGATTGCACCATGAATTCATCGGTGACAAGGCTTGGAGAGTTACCTCCCTGGTTTCGTGTATCCTGGGTCACAGTAAGTGAAAAGGGTATCTGTGACTGCTCAAGTGATTCTTCATATAGTTTCAAATACAGCAGAGAAGAAATCAACAACGGCGTAAATTTCAGCATGCCTTGATAATCGACAAGTACCCTGTATGATCGAGCTTGTCCGCCATCCATGTCGGGCGTGTGGATGGAATCATGGATATGATTAGTCATTTGCAAATACAAAGCCTGTTATGAGCTATAGAGATATCCTACAACCAGATTTCACCAGGCTCACTCTTTAAGGATGTCTCGTAACCATGCACCCAGAGATGAGCACTGACGTGTTGGATGCATTGGCAGCGAGTAGTGCATGTACTTCGATGGTATTGGACCTAATATCCGCCGGGTGGAATCCTATGCTGGCTGTGGCGTTTATTTAGCAATGCCTCTCAGGTCCACTGTCGAGGCTCCGACGATTCCGAACCTGGGCAGCCGAGACAACCGGGACAATCAATCTGTGCAATGTCCTCGAGGACGTCGTTACCATTGGGTTCCTAGCACATCCGTTCGGAATATCCGACGTGCAAACTAGTGCATATGAACAGAGCTTTTGGCGCGGTGCGGAAACCATTGGCTGGCAGGAAACCAGAGGGAGAAAAGATACCATAGGAATATTGTTGAAATGAACACATTGGGGAAACAAAAGTTCAGCATGTAGTAGTCCGAAGCAAGATCTGTCATGCAAAATAAATCAAAGTCTCGCCTGGTGATAAATGCTCCTCACTCTATCTGACGACCGCTGCGTTGCTTTTGGTGATTAATGGGATTATGCAAATGCAATACTTAGCGTCGAGGGTCGAGTTTCATAAAATGTAGAGATTAGACGTGCTTTTTATTATATCCGTCCACCCGCTAAGAAAAGTGGGAGGATTCGAAACTCGACAAGTGCAGGTGTTTCGAGTCCGGCTGGGCCTCGACATTTGTTCCAGAGACACGAAGCCTTTTTGTCTCTTGTTCGGAAAATCCGCCCGCAAAGACTAATCAATCCCTTTTTTCCTCTTCAAGCTTGTTGTAAATATATGAGAAATCTCGTGTTCAGCACCGCATGATCCAGATGCGTGCGACGAGAAGTGAGCCAACAAATACAAGTGATTTGTCCTCAAACGAGCAGACTGGGACTGTTTGTTTCACCCGCCAAGAGCTCGGTACCGAATTGGGTTCAAGCTGTCAATGTGATGCGCGGCGTAGTTCCTAAAGGAGCAATTGTTGCGGTGGCGTCTCGAGTAGAGGCCACCGCGCCTCAGGGTTATACAATATGTTGTGCGATATGCCCTATTATGATATTGTATTATGGTGCCATTACAGGTGTAGTTATAGCCACACTCAGAAGCACACATGGCTTCGAGACACGTCGACGATCGGCTGCTCGGATATCGTTCACGCCATGAAGATTGACATGGTGCACTGGATCAGCTGAGAAACATCATTCAGGTCCCCACCGGTTAGGATGATCGTCCCCAGCTTGCCCAAGTACCGAGGCGCTACGATGGAACAGGGGCTTGAGGGGTCGCATGTTTGAGAAAGCCACAAGGGATTTATCCTGTATCGAAACGGGGCCCACATCGCTCCCATCGTCCCAAGTTTTTGTGGCGTTGCTATTTTGACACCCAACACATCTATGAGGGTGGCAAATTACCTTTTCTCAACTGTCCACATGAGATTCCGAGAAAAACCAAATGGCTGCCTCAGCTTCGAAGGACTGTTGAGGGATGCGAAGAGTGTCTGCTGAGGAAAGACGTTATTGGTAGTCTCTTGACGATGATCTACGATGAGTGGTATATGAGAGTGTGACTGACCACATCACACCCCATCGAAACAAAGTTTGGATGTGCTGCACGTCTGTAAACAAACACCTTACCGCCCGCTGTCACATTAGCTCGACCCAGATATACGGGCACTACTATAGTTTATTACATACATAGCAGTCAACCATGTATTCAGCTTGGCGATCACTCGGACCTCGGACGAAGAGAGAGAGAGAGAGAGAGAGAGAGAGAGAGAGAGAGGCCCCAGGCGAATCGAGCACCAGGGCGATCCCTACCGATGGTTCATGGCAGCCAGGGTTCCTGGAGAGATTGCCGTCTGCACTGGTCTTGGAGACGAAAGCGTCTGAGATGGCTGGGACAAGTTCCAGATCAGGATGTACACACTCCGATTACCATAGTACACACCACCACAAATCGTATCATGCTTCAAGTCTAGTGCGTGTTCGATCCGAAAGCCAGCTCTGCCCCTCTGCAAGGGGGTACAGGCCCTCGCCAAGCTTTCTCGCATCCATCCCCACAAGAGACGGCTGAGCTAATGAAACGTGCTGGTAAATGAGAAGTGGAGCCTCAGTCGCCTGCGTGGAGATGCTTCAGAGGCCCGGAGCCCTGGGCGACACGCCTCTGGATCTGCACACGGCACACTGGTCCCCTTCTTATCGATGGCGCCAGGACGTCCTTGTGCGCAATAGAGTGGTATTGTGTATTATATCAAACAGCCGGCCCAGACTTGGCGCCGTGGTGTTTGGGTGTAGTAGCTTGCTTTATTGAGAAATAGCATGGCATGTGGCTTACTAGAGTACAGATGAACTCTGCGAAAAGGAGTATGTATCTCCGACCGTCTGGGCTTATTCTCCTAATCTTGTCCTTGTCCATGGTACCGGGGGGGGGGGGGGCCTGCTGTTGGAAAGGAAGAAAAGGGAAAAAGAGACACAATCCTCCTACCAGGCTATTCTGTCCGGGCCACATCCCATATGCGTCCGTGGCTGGGATCACGTACTGGTACAAAAATCAAACCATCCGGTACATGGGGTAACGGGGCGAAGACGGGGCGAGCCTCGTCACTCATCAGTTGTGAAGCAGGAGGCATACTTTTGTGGGAACCGCACAGACTAAGTGATCCATACGAGGTTGTGGGGTGCATTTGTCAAACTGGACGATCTGGGATTCTGGACCTAATGCCTTTTCCCCCTAACTTCCGAGTCTACTGATGGGAAAATCCAAAGGTTATTTCAAACTCTTATGAGGGCTAGCAGGTCCAGGTCCCCCTCTCGACCATGACCTGACTTGACCTGTCTTGCGCTGGTCGTCAGGAGCCCAAAAACCTGAACGATTTTTGTCGTCTTTGTCGTCCATGACAAAACGAACATGCATCTGGACGATGGCATGATAACAACAGCGGCCGTCCCGAGAGACACTGTCCTCCATTTCGTCAACCCATCCGTCGAGGTTAACGGCGGTATCTGGAGTCTCTGCGTGGCCGCTTCTGCGTTTCTCGGGCTGAGGATATGGTACAAGGTCACTCACAGGCATGGATTGTGGTGGGATGATTACGTGCTCGTCGCGTCCTGGGTATGCCGTCCATCCACCCGCCCACATACCCACAGACTTGACAGCGAACCTAATCGAAAGAGAAAGAAACAAACAAGAACAATAAAAGATGACGATCGCATTCGCTAATGAATTACCTTTGGTAGCTGGTCCTTTTGACGACGTGTATAGTGATAAGCATCGAGCTTGGCACAGGCTATGTCACCAAAACCTGGGATGATCGCATGCTCATCCTCGTCTCGGTCTCGTCCGTCCTCACGACCGTGGGTCAGGCATGGAGCAAGTCAGCCTTTGCCGTCACACTCCTCCGACCCGGCATCACCGAGGGCTGGCAGAGATGGGCCCTGTGGTTCATCATCGCCTCGCTCAACATCTACCTCACCATCACCTTCTTCCTGCAGTGGACAAATTATTGTGGGGAGTCCCCCTATTGGTGGAAGATACCTCGAGTATGCGTCTCCTATTATACAATCGCCAACATCAAAGTGGGAAGAAACAGTAAGTATGGCCTGACCCCGTTCCAACCTCTTTTTTTTCTATGGGAGGACCTGCTTTGCAATGGAGCAACAGCAACAGCAACAACAAACAACAACATGTGGACTAGAAGCTCATGCAGCTGTGCAATCATAATAGTGTGGAATATCATTATAGACTTTGTTCTGGCCCTTTTCCCATGGCTGGTGACGTGGAAACTGCGGATCAAGCAGATCGAGAAGATCGGCATCTGCGTGACCATGAGCCTGGGGGTGGTCGTTGCTATCGCCTCAAGCTGGCGTACAGCCTGGATGATGAGTCCTGGTCTGAATGATTACAATGAATGGTATTTTTGTAAGTTTTCCCAACCCAGTCGGTGCTCGAAAAAGGTCGAGCCCACGCCCCCACAATGCGTATCCACCCTCTCTCATGATGAGAGGGCAAAAAAAAAAAGAAAAAAAGAGGGAGAGAAGAAAAAAAGAAGGCAAAGAAAAAGGAGGCACGAGGATCAACACGAACCAAACTTCTCAACCCAGAACAAGACCACGAGAGCTGACTTTTTTGTTTTGTCGATCATCATAGGGCGTCAAGGCATGAGTATGGTCTGGTATCAGTCCGAGGTAGCAGGCACCATTATTGTGCAGACACTGCCCGTGATTCGTCACCTGTGGCGTGACAAGTCCAGACAGAGATCGTTGGTGTCGGTGGAGCTGAACGAGATCAGCACTACGACAAACAATAAAACATTGGCTGGAGAAGGAAGAGGCGGAGACTCGATAATGGCCTTGCACTCAAAGGATCTGGAGTCTGGCTACTTGAGCAGCGGTGAAGCACAGTCAGATCTGAGACCGTGTCGTAGTCCTTTTAAACCGCCGAGGACATCGTGGTCAACATTTAGGATGAAATATGACGATTCAAGGTGATTTGCACGGTCCCCACCCCGATATGCCCCCTCGACTCGTAGATAGTAACCTTTTATTTTAAATTTTTTGTTGTACCGAGTACCTAGGCATTTCATCAATTTTTTTTTATTTTTTATCTCTTTTCTGTTCAAACCTAATGCAACCTCGGGCCACAAACATTCCCGCCGAAAGCCGCCCGGCACTCGCCCAAACCTTGGGGCCCTCCCGCTCGCATCCCATGGATCCCCCCTCCTCCAATGCGGGCCGCTTTGCAAGCTCGTCTTTTTTTGTCCTCTTCTTCTTTTCTTTAGTCTTTAAGGGAGAGAGCTTGCATACCTCTAGTACCCGTGGACAAATCGATCCCGGATCCCTGTAGCTGGAAAAGCTATTCCAGCCTCGCTCAGAACCAAAAACGAGTGCCCATTGTCGTGTCGTCATTTTGTGGGAGAGACACTCGGCCGCGAACGAATGGCTTCTGCGCGCTTGTGAGACATTTTTGCCAGAATGGTGCTATTATGGTATAAAGCCATAGAAGGGGAGGGGGGGCGTTGGCTGTTCCCCCCCCCCCCTTTCCACCCCCTCCTCCATCACCGCCCCCTTGAAAAGACAGGAACGGTCAGAAGAAGAAAGGGGTGGTCCGCCGTTTCCGCATAACTCTACCTATGCGGGATCGAATCGGAGAATTTGGCTTCACAAGAGAAAATCCATCTTTACAGTACCTCCCGGCTTCCGCTCTGGCCCCTGCACGGCGGTAGCCGTAGGGTATCGGTTCCAATCAACTATTGTTGCATCGGCGCCGGAATCCACTCGGTCGATTGTGACGGGTCCTCTCTCAAGGGCGAATAATACACACCAGACGCACGCACACACATACACATTCATCAACCTTTTGTCCTCTCTTTCTCTATCTACCGGGTCGACTTACAAATCTGGCAGCCAGCGCCGTTCTCCTCCCGCTCTGATGGAATTGTTATAAAAACATACACGATGCGGTCAAAATTCTCTTTTGATCAGGACGGGCGCAGAGCACACAAGCATACCTGAGAAAGGGCAAGAAAAAAAGAAGAAAAAAAGAAGAAACAAGAAGAAAAAAAGACCTTTATCGGGATCTTTTTCTTCTTCTTCTCTTCCTCCAGCTTGTTCTCTCAAGAGTTGTTGACAGGGCCCAGGTATACATACATACACACTCAACAGCTTCATCATGACTTCCTCCCCAGAACGACTAGGCGAGGCTTCACCACAACGACAAGCTACGTGAGTACATCAATTTTGTGTCGAGCAGATAATAATTACCCACAGGACACCCCTCGGCGGCTGACATATTTATATTGGCAAAAATAAACAGAGGCTCCACGATCCCGGACGCATTGTCGGTTGAGGAACATGGCAGGCTGTTCAATGCATATCGAGAGGGGAGTGAGTCTTTTTGTCTTGGCCTTTTGTGTGTCTGATGTGAGTGGCGCAGCGTAATAGTATCTAAATATTGACACACTCTTCCAACTCTAGAATATCTAATGCCTCATGACGGTGTATGAAACAGTCTACCGCGACCTCATATTATATAGCTCTTGTGTGATTGACAATCTCAAACCAATTTTTTTTTTTTCATATTAGGTTGAACAAAATCGTCTCGGTGCGCAACAGAGCCTTTTTTGGCTTCAGGGGCCTTTCCCGTTTCTTTTCCCTCGACACGCAGCTGATCTGTGTATGTGCCCTAGATCTTCAGCACCATGTATGGCAAACTATGCTACACGGAAGACTTTTTTTCGCGCCGATCAAGGAAACCTCCAAGGTGTTAGATATCGGGACAGGCACAGGAATATGGGCCATCGAGTTCGCCAGACACTATCCAAGAACGACCGTGATAGGGACCGACATCAGCCTCATCCAGCCGACAGAGAACCTCCCTCCGAACTGCAGATTCGAGCGTGAAGATGCCGAGGACCCGTGGATATTTGATATACCTTTCGACTTCATCAGGTGGCGTCTGATGGCTACTAGTTTCAGGTATGAACGTGTGCGCCTCAGGGAACCCCCACATACAGGCTCTACGCGACATCTTTCGTCTCCCTCCCATGTCATTCCATATGCCCAAACTGATTTAAATATGTATATCTAGCAATCATCAGCCCATGATTCACAAAGTTTACTCCAATTTAGCCCCCGGCGGATGGGCCGAATTTCACGAGTGGGCATTCGAGATTATCCCGGAGAACGCTGCCGCTGAAGAGATCTACAGGGGCTCCGCGCTGAAGAGGTGGCTGGAATACGTACTGGCCGGGGGTGCAGCCCTGGGAAGAGATTTCCGTGCGCCTTTGCAGTACAGGTCATGGATGGTCGAGGCTGGTTTTACAGAAATCGCTGTGAGGCGGTTCACCGCTCCTGTGTATGTTTCACTCCTTTACTTGTGTCAATGCGGCAGGGGTAAATCCTCCTCGGCATCCCAAGCCTTTTCAGATAACATGCTGTTCGGAACCATGCGTGCACTTCGCATCAGTGTTCCTTTTTATTTTTTTTATTCTTTATTTTCCTTCTTCTTCTTCTACTTCTCTTCCTATTTCTTTCTCGCCCCCCCCCCCCAATACCCCTTCCCCCCTTGTTCTTCCTTCCTTTTCTTGGGTGGGGAGGTCGGATTTGGGGGTGGGGTGTCCCTCTTTGTCTACCTTTATCCCCCGGTCAAGTCATGACCCAAGCCAGCCACTGACTTAATATGATCTAAACAGGAATAAATGGCCACTCGAGCACAACGCTCGTACCTTAGGAAACATGACTTGTATAAATTGCCTACAGTTTGTGACGAGCGTGACCAAGATACTCTTGGCAGGTGGTCTACCCTCGGAAGAGCTTCCCAGCTTCATAGACGAAGTTCGAGCAAACATAAGGGACCAAAACATGCGTGTCTACTTTCCTGGTGAGCAACCAACTTTTTCGGGTGTTCCTGACCCAGAAATGTCACATCCATGCTGACGGTTCACAGCGTATGTTACCTATGGTCGAAAGCCGGAGACACCATTTCAGCACTACTATAGCAGCGAACACTCTTCCAGATATATCCTATTCAACAACTAAGGTCTCCTGGGACTGCACTGTTGTTGGGCTTTATCGCCCACTGCTTCCATCTTCCCATACACACATGCATATGGATTTCACAGTGAATTGCATCAAACAGCAGAAGAAAAAAATGACATGTGTCTAGAGGGAAGAATACAGACTATCAGTATAATATCTAGCGGTTATCTCACCTCGAGGCAGCCTGACAACCCTCGAAAGCTGCTTCACCAAGTAGTCACCCTTTACCCTCACAACCCAATTCCTTGTATGCTCCTGAACTCACGTACATTTCAGACCTACCTAGCATAGCACAGATTCTAGGAAAGCAGTGGAACTTGGTTAACATTGCAGCATACCTCGATGACTGCAAGGAGTCAGAAGGTGGGACGCATGGTGGAGGCCGAGAGAGCATGACTACTTAATGCAATAAGTACAGGAAGTGATGAGGTTGGAGGAAATAGCTTGCTAGGTCTATAGGAGCTTTCCTCCCTGACATGTATATCATGTCGTGCTGAGGTCTAGATTAGCTGCTGTGAATACCATCAAATATAAACCTAGCTTGTTTCTCTCCCACACTCAAACTTATCATGCAAATATATAATGATCCTTCCTGAGTCTTGAAGTGATGCTTTCTGAGTGGCTCTCTGTTCTGGCAAAACTCAACTCGGTGAGAGATTGTATTTATGCCTACAACCAGCAGCAGTACTTCTTCTGTCAACTTGCAAGCTGGTGTCTTGACTGCCTGGAGGACAACTTTCCACCTCACTTTTGATCCTTCACTGTTTCCTTCTCCAACCCATGTATACGAATGGAGTAAAGTCCTGGCTGAATTGACAAGACGAAAGGTTTTTCTGTTCAACCGGGCAAACAACTTTTCTGCCCTATGTTTACACCTACATCCAGTTTGAGCGTTGGAAGCAGGCCGCCTCTTCTTCTCCGTTCGTTCACACCTTCGTCACGCAGACCAAACAAGTCCGCGGGATGTTGGACCTCGTGAGTCTCCGATCTGGAACCGCGAAGTAACCCGTCCGAGTAGTTTACTACGCTTATTCTTAACCCTCTTCGCAGTCGATAATGATGATTTCAAATTTTTCTCTGAGACTCATCAATGTGCTTTGTTCCGTGATCTTTGGGCCCAGCGTATCGCAAACATCTCCCTCCCCCCCTCTCCTCTCTTTTGGGTGTGCTTTAATCCCATGTTGCACGCACATTGTATCGAAGGCAATAATTACTGAAATGTGAGAACAGATGCCCGAAGTTTACCACACCTTGGCCACATCCGAGACGCATCCTGCCCAGACTTCGCCCAACACGAGTCCCCTGGGCGGCAAAAAGGTCTGCGCTTGAAATTGGTGGACATTCTGACAGTGTTCAAATTATTCTCAACAAGTTTCCAAAATCCTACATAAGTATAGAATCGACTTTCACCCCTCTTCATTGCTCCAAGGCTTGGCGTACCGCCTCCTTGGTAGCCTCATCGATATTCTCCTTTGGCAGGCCAAGAACATCGTTCTGCAGACCCTTGGTCTTCTCATAGGTAGAGTTCCCCTCAGGAAAGAAGATGCGAGTGTACATCATCTTGGCGAAGCCAGACATGTCTCCCTTCTGCATGGTTGCGATGCCGTCGGCATACCGTTCCTGCGACTTCTCGGTCGTGATCTTCCAGTCGGCATCCGTGGTCCCCGTGACGCGCTTGACGCTCTCGAACATGTCGCGCTGGCTGACGAGGAAGCTGGAGATGTAGAAGCAGTTCTTTTCCCAGTTGGAGATGGCGGGGCTCTTGTCATCTGCGTCTTCCGGGTACAGCTTCAGACTGAGGAAGGCGGCCACAGCTTGGCCGGTCTGGGAAAAGGTGCTGGTGTTGATCTTGAAGTTGCCGTCGTCAATGAAAACGACTGACCGTTCCTTGAAGTCGAAGCCGAACCTGTTTGCGCTGCCCGCAAGACTGAACTCGTACCAGAAGCCGCTGTCCACTCTGCGTCAGCTGGAATGTGTTTCAACCGTCTCAAGGATTTTTGTCCCGAAAAAAATAAAATAAAAAAAGAACTCGTCAAGCTCTTGTCATAATCAAGGCCCAATGTGAGGTAAATGAGCAACGAACGTACCAGGCCATTGCAACCCAGGTACTAACACCCAGCGACTCGACCTCCTCGCGAAACTCGACTGGTTCGACATATTAGCTCTATTTACTCCAGAGCTCCTGATGGATTTATCCCTGGCGCAGACTCCAGGTAAGTGCAACAGCGGGACGTAACGTACTGAAGCGCCTCCCAAAGCCAATCTGCTCCGACAGCTCCTGGTCAAAGGGGTCATAGCCCCAAAAGTTGGGCAGAACATAGGGCACGCCGGCCTTGGCAGCAGCCTTGACTAACTTGCTGTGCGTCTCAGGGGGCGCGAAGACGCTCAGGGTGATGACCAAGAACTGTTGTCCCTTGAGAACTTCCACCAGAGAGGCCTCGTCGTCATAGTTGACCTTGGCAGCGACGACGCCCGCGGGCAGCTGGCTGGTGCTGTCCGCCCTGGTGATGCCGGTCACGGTGTGCTTGCCTGTCTTGATGAGGGCCTCCGCGATCCATCTTCCGACTTGTCCGCCGGCCTAGCGAGACGATGTGTTAGACTGTTGGCTTTCATAGGGTCAAGCTGTTTTGGCGGCTACTCGATAGGTAGTTGACTCACACCGACGACGGCCACTCTCTCGATGCGGTTGACGAACCCTGCGGGCTGGTCTTTGGCGTACTTCGGAGGCATGTTGTAGTATTGTTGGCCAAGTTTTTTACTTACTTCGTTGAAGGGTTGTGTAATTATGGAGTGCTATGATCTATACTATTCTGACATAGAGTCACTACCATGTTGAGCCTTCTAAAGCTGTTTGGAACGTATTGTTCTCTCTTTTATAATCCCCCACCGTCTGAGAGCACTTACGTAGTCAGCCCGCGATACGAATCTAGGTTAGATTGAAGATGAAGGGTCTCCAACCTCACATACGAATGGTGGTTAGGCTGGCACGACGTCGCTGAAGAAGACAAGCCGTTTGTCAAGAATTGATAATGCACAAATGTGTGACGTTGGGGTTTCGGATTCCGGAGGAAATATTATTCAGATCGGAGTTCCGCCCTGCCATGCTTGGTGATGCAAATCGATGCATCACTGCCATCGTGCGGCACGGACTTAAGACAGGCGGTTAATTCCTTAACACCACACTTGCATACTTGCACAAACCTCGGCCGGTGCGACAAGGAAACGAGACAGACAGGTTACATATCAAGACGATGACTGTGTAAATACCAGGCGTTAACTGGTTGCATGGACTGCGCAGATTTGGTCTCATGTCAAGCGGCTTCCCTTGCATTCACATGGCTTGTTCGCTCCCTTAGAAAAAGGGCTGTCGCTCAACTACCTCTAGAATAGTATGAAGTGCTGTTCATCGGTTGGGTTGGACACCATAAGATGAAATGCTGTTTTTTCTCTAGGTGCATTATCCTTCTTACGATGCCAAATAGTCAATCTTTCTCATCCTTGTACCTATTGCCTGCAGGCTGCATTGAGTAATATCAAGTCACCTATAAGTCATTCAACCCAGTGATCAACATATGCATGTGATTCCGAACTATGAATTCAACAAGGCAAAACGACACAGGAAACTGGAGAACACAAATACAGTGACTGATACAGACTGAGCACAGGACCTTTCAGATTCACAACGGTTGTCCATGGTGACTCATTTCTGAAGACTGAAATGCTGAATGGGTCATGGACCATGGTTCTGTCCGCTCAGCGGGACGAAGCCGACCACTCAGAGTAGGAGATTTGAGGCCCTCGACATGCTCGCAGGCCTCCCATTATTGTCGATCCCAGCTGCCTGGTCTCTATCCATCTTATCCAATGCGAGGTCAGGGTCAGCGCCACCGAGATATTCACGGTGTGGTTGGTGATGTGCCAGGGAACCGCGAATCATGTGCCGCGTCTTGGGGAACACCACTAGACGCGCGAGCGTGTTCAAGGACAGGGCGACGACGACACTTGCTTGATGAGTCACAATTGCGTGTGTCCATTGCCCTGGTCCCGAGTACCGCTGGTGTCGAGCTGGAGCCCCTGACTTCCATTGCATGTACCAGTGCGGGTGTGTATCTATCGACGTGATAATCCGGCTCTTTTCATATATACGTTGACATGTATTAGAAATGACGTAGTATTTTGAAAGAAAAAAAACGAGGAACGTGGTGTTTCATCAAGTTATGAGTCGAAATGGCGATTGTCAGGCCCACCAAAGCAGGTGGAAGCCGGTGGAAGGATATGGATACGTTTCGCCGGGTTTTGACCTGTTAAAAGCCGCGACGTTGCATGTGCTCCAAAGCACCGCCCGCCCCGCCCCGCCCCCCTCTTTACGTGGCGACCCGGCGCTCTGGAATGTCTGTTCTCATCGCTGGAGGGCCCTTCAGGCGGGGTCACTGTACGGCATCACTACCTATTTTGGGACAGTCCTTCCAGTCAGTGTTTTTTGCAGGGCTGAAGGAGAGCGAATGGGGACTGATCAAGTTCATTTCTGACGATGACTTTCCCATTTACGAGTTTGACTTGTGATGAGATTCGCCGACTAAAATTTCCCGCCACCTTGATTATCAAATGCAGGGAATCATCGACGTGGTCCGTCAACTTGATTGACCCGATGCTTGGATTGGTGAGCTTGATGTGCGATATCAGGCCTACGTCGACCACAGAACATACAACCAAATTGTAGCAGTACAACCAAAGTAGACAAGCTGTGCCAATTTTCCAAGCTGTGAGGCTGCTCTTTTCGTTCTCTCCTATTCTATCCCTGTTTTTAATGCAAAAACTTATTCCAAGGAATATAGAGGGAGTCTGGTCTGAACGGACAACAAATACCCAATATGTATCTGTAGAAGTATGAATCTGTACCTCTTCCAATGCGTTTCTCCTGTTATGGCTATCACCACATATCATTGATATCAGTATGAGAATGCCAACAGAATCACAAGAGAAAGAAAGGCTGGATACTATCATGCAGCAGTGGATGAGTCCCAGACAAGACTGCCCCTCCCTTCAAGATAAAACCCATATTCTTTGGACAAGACCTGGGGCATACAGTCTTGTGATTTCGTACAACAATCAGGATCGCCTCTGATAGTGATGAGTGCATCAGCAAGAAAACATAGATAATATTCCAGACGTATCTAGACAATGAAAATGAGCGAAGCCAGCCATCATGTGGTGCCTGGCCAAAGTATGCGTTTACAACCAGTTAGGTATGACAAATATTATATGAGCGTCTTTGCATATCAAAGCCTCTAAAAACATATTCTGCTTTTGCTAGTCCTCTAAGTAACCGTGTCCCCCCCAACCAAACCAACCAAACCAAGTCAATTTCTCATGTATAAAGTAAGCACTGAGATTCTAGAGCATACCAACTATCTTTAGCCCACCAATACCATAGTAACATGGCACATCCTGCATGACATTGCTGATTTTGATGAGTGAGAACATAGCCCGGTTTGGCCTAGGCATCCGATAACTAAACGACAATTCTGACCACTTATACACACCAACGCCCACTGAGAATTGCCTCAGGCGAATATAAGACAAGCAGCGGTGATGTTCTGTGTGTGGATAACATCAGCCACTTTGAAATCAATACGCTGAAGGACCAGGTCCTACCCACAACCTGACATGGATTTGCGGGGACTCGTGGGCTTTGGAATCATCCCGCAGGCAGCCAGAAAGGGAAAAGAGAGGTGGGGGGGGGGGGGGAGGATTGTTTCGTGATCGGAAATTGATTTCACAGGTCGAGGTGAGTAGTGGATATATTATGGATAGAAGACGATCAGGTCGCTGGCTGGGGGAACATCTACTATTTCAGACCTAGTGACTATCATCTTTGCATTCTTTGGGGCCTTGCCTATCCTCACCAGGCGAACAGAGAGAACAGTTTCATAACAACCAGCGCCATGTCCAGCCCCGTAGCAATCATATACGGTTCCGGCGCCAACATTGGCGCAGCCGTCACCGCAAAGTTCCTCTCCGCCGGCTACCGCGTCGCGACCGTCTCGCGCTCGCCACTCCTGTCCGCACCCGCCGACGCCAACACCCATGTCCACATTTAGGCCGACCTGACGGATCCGGCTGCCGTCTCGCGCATCTTCACGGAACTCACAGCAGTGCAAGGATGGCCATTCCCGGACGTGCTGGTCTGGAACGCCTACAACGTCACGTCGCCCTCGGCAGACGACCCCACGAACCCGTTCGCCGTGGCAGACGCGGCTTTTGATGGAGACCTGAACATGATGATCAAGAACCCGTACCTCGCCGCGCGGGAGGCGGTCAGGGTGTGGACCGCAGAAGGGCGGAAGGGTACGTTCATCATGACTGGCAATATGTTCCCCAAGGGCGTAGTCCCGCAGGGCATGCTCTCGATGCCAGTCGCGAGGTTGATGACATTGGGGATCGGGAAGTGTGGTGGGAACTTCTGGGTGGGCACGGCGGATGAGGCGTTCAAGGAGAAAGGGTTCCGGTGAGTTGTATATGTCCCTGCGCTGTGGTTTCATTGTGGGCGCACCTTGGCTGGTCAAAACCTAATTACCTTGTGGTTATTTAGATTCTTTTTCGCGGACGAGCGCAATGCGGAGGGCTGGGCGGTCGGCCTCGTCCCGAAGGGCGACTCGCATGCTGAGATGTTTCTGCACCTGGCCCAAGGACCTTCCGACGTGCCATCATATGTTACATTCGTGGACGGTCAATATGTTGACTTCGAGAAGAAGTAGATTAGATCATTCTCAGACATAATACGGGGACGAACAGACCTGTGGTGGAATACTGAGTATCATTTTTGAGGCCCTTGTTCTTTGAAACGTGGTGATCAGTGGTGAATTGTTCGTGATTGCGCGTTAGCCGTATCCTTCTACTGGCCACGCTATAGGGCTCACAATGTCGACGAAGAGACTCGAATGAAGGGTGTTGTCAAAAATGGGCCAGCAGGAGACAATAGAAGGAGCAGCTAACAACCATCGACCGATCCTTGATGCACGGTCAGGCCAGATCGAGTCTCGGCCCATCGTCAGTCGCGCCTCGCATGATGATCCGGACATGGCCACCAAAGAATACCTTTCCGAAAGTTTCAGCGACGTCAGACGACCCTCAAGAGAGAGGCGCCGGGCGACTCCTGTCCGCCTACCACAGGGTCAAGAAAAAGTCTTTAGGAAAACCCTGCGACGTGTCTCTGCAGCTGAGACGCTGCGCAAAACCCTGCATTCATTCGAATCAATCGGAGAATGGTCATGCGGGGCGCACAGGCCTGGCTGCATGTGCATGTGCATGCAGCACGGCAGAGATAAGATCATGCTTTTGCGGTTGTGCGCTTTGGGCAGAACTCGAGGGGTATTGTTGTATGGATCGCCCGACATCGCACATGTATGGAGGTAAGGGGTCGGTGTGTGGGTGTACGACATTGGGCGTCGACGGTCTCGTTAAAGAGTGTCGGTGAGCGCTATCGAGATGGAGGGATGCTGTTGAGTGACGAAACCCTGGCGGCCGTGATCTTCAACCCCTCCATCATCTTTGTTTGGATGCTGTGCTGCATGCAGACCCAACGGTAAACATTGACGTCCTTGTTTCTAGTGTGGCTTGACGATGCCCCGCAGCGGTTGAGGACGGCAAAGAAGGCAGTTGAGAAAGCCGCGCAAGGCGATCGAATTTGCTGGGTAAGGTGTATTTTAAGTAGACCCGGAGTGATGGGCCCTAAAATCCAACGTACACTTACCTGTACAGAGAATTTGGAGCTGTGCGTGGGATGAGGAACTTGGCCGCATGGCGGGGCATATTTTGTTGGCCTTCGTTGACTCGACCTGCGACCGCAACCTTGAGTCCTGCACCACAAAGTTAGGCGCCCGCAGGGCTGCAGAGTCCAGACTGCTCCGATGAAGTCATTGGGAATGCCCTGTACACAAGCTTACTTGACCGGCGGTTTCGAGTTTTTTTCTTGTGTCTTTTTTTTCTTCCTCTTCTCACACTACCGTACTTGCGGTGTGCTTGCGCTAGACTCTCGTAAATTGGGCTCCAATGCACAGGCTGTGCAATGACGATATCCCATACACACACAATGATGCTGGCGCCGTCAGAATTTTTTCAGCGTGACTCATTGATGCCTCGCTGCAACCTCTTTGATGCTTGTTTGGCTCTCTAGTACCATCATGCAGGCTATGAACCAGTGTGGAGAGAGAGAGAGAGAGAGAGAGAGAGAGAGAGAGAGAGAGAGAGAAAATCTTTTGGGGGAGGATAGGCCAAGAGGGGGCAGAGCTCTGGGTCAACATACCGCCAGGTCCCACCAAGTCAGGAGCCTTCTTCGTCTGGTCTTCTAGAAGCTCAGAAAGGGGGAGGGGTAATTCCGAGAGACAAAGATGCAGAATTGACAGAAGGACGTGGGGCTGGAGATGGCAGATGGAGCCAATATGAGTGGACACCGTTGCGGCATGCGAGAGGGTGGATCATCATTAGTCTGCAGGTTTTCAGCAAGGCCTGAACAACATTTCGCCTTGTTTTCATGTGCAATGATGCAGTGAATGCGGTCTGGACCGCCAGTTATCGACACGGCGGTGTGTGCAGTAGAGACTTTCAGACTTTCACGATGCCAGATGCCCTGCCTTTGTTTGTCGTGGCTGTCGCTTGCCAGCACATGAGAGAGGTCTTTGAGAGCGGCTGACCTGGACGGTGCTACTGATACTGTATGGGGCTCGGTGAGCAATCCGTCCGATGAACGTAAGACCTGGCGCTCCGAGGCTACGTTTGCGACAGGAAGGAAGAACTGTGCTGTCGATTGAGCTCTCTCTCTCTCTAGAGGTGTGTGTGTGTGTTTGTGTTGAGAGATGAGAGATGACAGTAGGCGCCGGACATGGCCTGTTAGTCCCAAAGTGTCTCGCGGGTCTCGGGGTGGTATTCCGGGTGCAAACCATGGCGGGAGCAAACGAGCTGGGCCCCCCCGGTGGGTCTCTCGGCCGATGGACCTTGATGAGGCCGGAAGATCGATTTATTGCCCTCAGGAAGTCCGAATCAGGCCTCCGGGCTATGCACACGTAGTACGTGCTCTGAAGTCATTCAGGAGACTTTGGTGTAGGCAGGTGCACCAGGCAGTGTCGAGTCAGTCCGTTGATAGACAGGCATCTGCCCAGCGCACCGACAAGCTTGCCGGCCTCCACGCAGGCCTCCACGCATGCGCGAACGACAGCCCCAAGCGTGAGAGTGGCACCTGTGGCGGGTAATGGGCTGGCCTGGAGGTAACGCAGGGTGATGCATGACTCTTTGGTGAAGCTGAACACTGGTATATACAAGCTGGACTTTCGTATATAACGCTTGCTCGGACCTGTCCAGCTGAACCAGCATGTTCCCTACAAGGCCACGCAAACAGGTGAGGTGAATCAGGTTCGCCACTGGCTCAGGGGCGCCGCTACTTCGCACGTTAGTTAGCATACTGCTAAGCTAGACTCGCCCGTCGGTCCATTGCCATGTGAATTTGTAGCAAGGGAGATTGATTGATTGTACACAGGGAAGAAGTTCTTCTCGTGGGCTCCACATGTACGTGACACTAGAGCTGGAATTGCTCGAAAAGGAGTGTTATCTCCCCCCCCTCGCCTTTCTGCCTGTCCTTTGCAAGAAAAAGAAAGAAAAGTTAAATTTATTTGAAATTGAAATTTGTTAGGGCTCATGATAGACGCACCTAAGAGCGCTGGATAGCCCTGCTAGAGTCCATTCCAGGGGTCAGGGAGAGCCCCAGCGTTTTCATGCAGGTCACCCCGCAGCTCCTTGGCTGCTGGCTGTGGTGGGCTGGACCATTCGCGGCAGGGCCTCCTGGGCGTCTGTTACCACCATCGTACTGTAATATTGTAATAGTAGACGGCGTGCACATGACAAGATTGTCATACCAAGACTGGAACGATGCCCTGCTGATCCCATCGCCGCTGGAGGTCAAAGGACAGACTGACAGATCGGCCGCTTGCCTGCTGTGTGTCAGACTTCAGATCTGCAGGGACACGCTGGTGTGCGCCCCCCCCCCCCCTGGGGAAGAACTCTGGTTCTCAACCGTCTAGCTGACCAGTCCACCTCTGGCGTCGATCGATCGTTGCACAGCGCAGTGAGCCAGGCAGAAGACGATGACGATGACAAATGACGATGGCGATATGGATATCGATGAGTCTCCACTGACATTTCTTCTTTGGCCAACCTAGATCAGATGCGTTGTAGTCAGCCACGTATGCAGCCCTCAGCCTGGTTTGTGTGGGTGTGTGTGGTGGCGCATCGAGGTGTTTGAGGGCATGTGATGATGAATCTCTTGATGCCAACAGGCTTAGCACGTCAACCTGTCCCTTGGGTCGCGGATCTGACAATCTTGCAGGAAGTGAGTGTGTGGCCGGGACTGACTCCTGGTTGGGTCGTGCTGCTTGTCATTCCTCCTTGGAGCTTTGGCTAACGAGGGATGATGGATGCAGAAGGGAGGGTGTGGGCGAACGGCGGGAGGGCGTAAGAGGCAGGAGATTGGCGGCAACAACCACATCACCTGGCACACTTTTGGTCGGGAACGCTCTTGCCATTCATCATTCATTACGACAAGGAGGCAAGCGATATCGATTAAGGAAACGGAAGGGGGGGTTGCCGACTTGCTCCTTCCTCTGCAACAAGGGCACAGGGCACAGTGCACAGGGCTTCTACCACCTGCCGTTCTCCACAGTGTGACTCCCTCCCGTGAAAACGGACGGGTGAATCTGCCATCTTCTGCCTTTTCCCATCACACGAACCTCTCGTCTGGCCCCCTTCCCCCTCTTCTTCTTCTTCTTCGTCACCGTCTTCACATCTATTCATGGTGGAACATGGTCCTGATCTTGCTCTCTCTCTCTCTCTCTTTTTTCCCCCTTCCTCCTCACATCGCCGCTGAGACGCGTCTTCAAGAGGCTACCTAAAGTACTCACATACCAAAATTGCTCCCTTCAAAGAGTCACAACTAGCCTCGCACTCTTGCACGTGTGTGTCCTCCTTTGTCGCCTCGTTTGCCTGAGCCGTCTCGACCCCCCCCCCCACCCCGGGCTGTGCATCTATATATTGGCAGCCAACCTCCCACTCGTCACCCTCATCTCCACTGCCCTGCTGGCCGTGTATCGACGACGACGACGACAACAACAGCAACAGCAACACCCACTACGGCTCTGAACCTTAGCAGTCACCGCGGACGGGGGTTTCTTCTTGGCCAGACCCCCGATCCAGGTGGCCCCAGCCATCTGTTGCACGTCGTCCTTGGTGCTCGTGCATGTGACCTGCGACTACCCGCAGCCTGGGGCACACCCGTACAGTACGCGGTGCAGTCCACCACAGCCAGAGATCACCATCAACGTATTGGACACGAAGGCGCGCCAGTGTTCCTCAACTTTGTTGCAGAATCGCGAGGTCGCACCCAGGAGCGGATGCTTATCTTTCACGGCAGAAGGCAACAACAACACCGGCCACCCAAACGGGCCTTCTTCTTCACCTAAAAGCAAGCCGTCTGCGCCGTCCTGCGGCTTGCAACCTGGACCCCAGCTACCTGAGGTGTCTCATCGTCTTGTCTGCCTGGCTCTCGAGTTCACGGCTGGCCAGTCATCGAGAGAGTGGCAAGGGAGACAGCCTCCTCTCTGCCTGTCCGACAACCTTCTTACCCTGTATATTCATCCCTCTTCCCTTCTGACCGACATCGTCGTTCACCGACCAACATCAAGCTCGACAGGGGTGCCTGTTGACCGAGTCTCCCGGCCCAGGCCTTCCGGAGACTCCATCGACTCTGTTGTGGAGACGCAGTTAGTTTGGATGCGGCCCCTCTATCCACCAGTCCCCGAGTTCCCGCGAAGGAGGCCAATGCCCTGCTATAAGTCGACAACCCAAACGCACTGACGCCACGAGCATGGGCTTCTGATATCGAAATTGGATTTGCAGTCCGGGGAAGACGACAAGGAAGGCGAAAAAAATTTTTCCCCCTTCTTTCTCTTCCATTGTCTTCCACACAAGCCCAGTCTCGTCGTGTGTTGAGAAGCCGCCCCCCCAGTCGCTGTGTCCAAGGCAATCTCGCTTACCTGGTCCCCTGAATCGGCCGGTGTTCATGCGACAACTGAACCCAGCCCACGCCAGCCCACGCCAGCCCACGGATTTTTTTTCTTCTTTTTTTCCCCCCTGTTCCAGGACGAGGGTGAACCCACGGAGGGTCGCGATAGACTCTTTCTTCCTCTCTTTTTCGTGGATCAAAAAGAAACCAGAAGAAGCCAAGGTCTCACGGCGAGTGCTGCAGCTAAGCACTCGAGTCTTGCGCAGCCTCTTTTTGCTTCTATTTTCAGCAGGCCGACTCACCTCACTGCATATTGCTTTCTGCAGCTCAGCCTGAGCTGCTGCCACCACCACCACCACCACCACCACCACCACTGTGCCACCGCAGTCATCGATTGGAGTCGGCGACGGTGTGAGGACAGTCCTGGCTCGGTCTTCGCACTTTGGACGTACTAGTCTGTCCTTGTGCCCAACAGTGTGGTGTGAGACCCAGCGGGTGGCGCCCTCAGCGTCCTGTCTTTGGTAGCCAAGTACCCCCAAGTCTCTTCTAAAGACACCCCCCTCCCCTCTCCACCACCACTACTACCACCACCACCACCACTACTCCTCCACGAGGCTCGGAACCGACTTTGCAATTCATCACTTATTTTATCCCCTGCTTAGCGCGGTACAACCGAATCCGTGCGATCCTTTCTCTTGCTGGGGTCACACATCAGAATTGCCCCCCCCCACCCACCCCCGGCTCGGTCTGAAAACCAAGAAATTATTCTTAAGGACTTGCTTGAGACACACACCTTTCTTCTCTCCAACCACTGCTTTTCGCGCTTCTGCTTCTGTTGCGACAGGCATACATGCCACTTTATCCAGAGATACTTCTTCCTTCTTCTTCTGCGTCAAACGTCCACACTACTACGACGTTCTGCACTGCTTTTGAGCACACTATCCTATGAGAGACTGGAATCATTCGAGAGTGCCCCAGTCTCTTCCAGAAACTACCATCAGAGAGGCGTCCCGCACGTTCTTTGATGCTCATTCCGCCCCCTCGACCGATCTCAACACCATCAAGACCTTGACATGTGTGCTGCCAGAAGACGGTTTTTCCCCCCATTTCCTACCGACTACATAGAAAGGTGACGGTGTCACTCCTCTCCTGCGTCCCGACATAGGCGCCTTGTTACTTCTTTTTTTTTCTCTCCCCCCCCCCCACCTCCTCTTTCCCCTCACAGCAATCAACAAACACACGAACCTTCGCATTCGGACACGCAGGCAATCTCAAGGCGTTGGCATACCTGGCGAGGCTGCGTTGCGGATAATCGGATCTTGCATTGCATCGAATTTCTAAGCGAGGCATTGCAAGAGCCAGGAACAATGAACGGACAATCTCCTTACGGGTCGACTCCCGGCGCGGAGTATTACTACGAAAAGGACCAGTTCGCGACGCCCACGCCTTCTCCCCGCGGCCCCGTCTACTACTATGCCTCCTCCTCCACACCGCAACGGCCTCAGACCCGAGCACACTTCCGGCACGTCAGCTGCGGCATGAACGACTATCCCAGCCCGCGCCCTGCCGCCTTCTCACCGCGGTACAACAGCGAGGGCCTCTACTCGACCAACGCTGCCACGGCCAATGTGAGTGCCACGCGATCATCGCGCAAGAAATCATTCTCTGGGCCGCGCCCTACCCGCGACCGTCGGGGTTCCTATTCCTACTCGAGGCCCTCAGATCCATATGGGGAGTCCGACGAGGACGAGTACGTCGAGGTCAACGGTATCACCTACATAATACCAGCCAAGTCGAAGTCGAAGCGGCACAGCAGCAGCAGCAGGAGAAAAGGGGGCGAGGACTGCGTTTACTACGTGTATGAGAACGATCGTGGGCGTGGAACTGATCACCGCTACTATGCACAGACCTCCCCCCCCCGGTATGATGATTTTGACAGACGCGAGACGCGATACTACGAGGAGCCGCGTCGCCCTGCCGCCCACGCCCGCCGTGCTTCGCAGTCCATGCCGCAGCGGCCCCAGACCGCTCGTCCTTCTGCCCCCCACCACCACCACAAGGCCCCGCCTGCCACCAGGAAGGCCACGGAGGCCGATGCCAAGCTGTGGGGGATCCCCAAGGGCTACTCGCTGAAGAACTGGGACCCGACAGAGGAGCCCATCCTGTTGCTCGGCTCCGTCTTTGATGCCAACAGCCTTGGCAAGTGGGTCTACGACTGGACCGTGTACTCGCGCGGCTCGTCGACCCCCATCTCCGAGGTGGCCGGTGAGCTCTGGCTCCTCCTCATCCAGCTCGCCGGCAAGATCAAGCGCGCCACCGAGGCCGTCCCCCGCATCCGGACCCAGGACAACAAGGAGATGTTTGAGGGCTTCATCTCGTCCGGCCAGCGCCTTACGGACAAGCTCCAGAGACTGCTCAAGCTGTGCGAGAAGCCCATGCTCACGGCCGGCAGCAAGAAGGACGCCCAGCTTGGTCAGCGCTCCGGCATCGAGTTCGTGCAGACCCTCTTCGGCAGGGACCGCGAGCTTGACAAGACGGAAAAGTTCATGCAGTCGGTCCGGCTCTGGAACTTGCGCTTCGACGCCAACTGTGAGGATGTCCTCAGACATCCCGAGCAGTAATTGGTCTTACCACCTTGCACAGGCCCATCATCATCATCATCATCACACAATCAAAATGCAAGACACAAAAGAACAAGAAGAAAAAAACACTAAACACACACACACACACACACAAAAGAGAGACACCAAGACAGGCGGGAGAAGGAAAGAAAAAAAAAACCAATATCGGGCGGTGCTGTACAATACCATCTCTTTATTTGATC
Source organism: Cryphonectria carpinicola (assembly GCA_014849955.1). NCBI lineage: Eukaryota > Fungi > Ascomycota > Sordariomycetes > Diaporthales > Cryphonectriaceae > Cryphonectria > Cryphonectria carpinicola. Next base: position 1,243 of record JACWRQ010000362.1, on the reverse strand, counting down.
AACGGGGTTTTCCTTCGGGTTGCGGGTTTCCCTCTCGGTCATACAACAATACCCAGAGACCTCAGGTCTCGCGGTGGCTGTCATCTTTCTGGTCTCTTTTTTCTTTTTCTTTCTTTACAATGATACCCAGGGATCTTTCTTTTTCTTTCAATATTTCAATCTCCTCCCTCTCCCCCTCCTCCAAACGTCGCATGAATCAACGCACTTCACGCGGCCAATACACACACGACCAGAAGCAGACGACAGCAACCGTCCCTTTTCCAACGGATGAGCACAGCCTCGGATGTTATTTCCTTGTCTTTGTCAGGAATACAAAAAGTTTTTCTTTGGGGTGGGATTTGACTCGGCAATGGAATGTACAGGATACAAATGTTTTTCTTTATTATTATTTTTGCTTATTTGGGGCGGGTGGCGGCGGTATGGTACAGCAAGCCTGGTTGTCAAGAATGTAATGGAATGAATAGCGGTTAATAATGCTTTATTATGGGAAATCAATCAACAAATACCAGGCGTTTATTTACTTGGTCTCGTGTGTGTACAACATTGCACTCTCCACTTCATTCAGAGAGTCCCTCTCTTTCGCTCTGGCTATCTCGATGGGCTGCGCATCGGCAGAGACCAGAAGATTATGCCCCCTCCCTTCAGTCTGGTTGGGGCCTTGTACCAGAAGATTAGCAATGACATGTACACAATTTTTGGGTGTTCATTTCGATTCAAAATTGTTGGGTAACCTTAGTACACACACAAGTGACGATTCCATTTGGTCCTTGCCGTAGTCTTTCTCCCCTCTCGTACAAACCAAGGATTAGAGGGGGGCGTGTGATGAATAACCGACTCATTGACTGACCACACACAGGGGCAGAAGACGAGACCAGCGGTAAGGGCAACAGTTACGATGCGTTCTTGTGAGGCTGTGAAGATAAGGGTCCAGGCCCGAATAGATGGGGTCTGGTGACTGATGGATTGTATGATAGTGTCTCATCATCCCACTGCAGCCCAAAATGATGAATCAAACCCCGTTGGGCATGAAACCACCTGACACCTCCAATTTTCGGTTCCTTTAGATTTCCCGCCGCCGCCGCCGCCGCAGCTACCAGCAACCAACGCACAATTTGGTAAAAAAAAGCAAAATTAAAAAAAAAAAAAACACACATATACACACACAAACCACCGCCCGAGGTAGCGGTGAGATCCCGGATCATGTTTTTTCATTGTGTTTTTATTTTGTGTCTTATCGTTTGTT
>JACWRQ010000361.1:7038-41657 GCA_014849955.1 Cryphonectria carpinicola | reverse complement strand
AAAAAAAAAAAAAAAGTGTGGGAGGAATAAAAATAAAAAAAAAAAAAAAAAAATTTATGAAAAGGAAGGGGTGTGGAAAATTGGTTGGGGTAGTGGGGGGGGGGGGGGGGGGGGGGGGGGGGGGGGCATCCAGGGCGTTCTAGATATAGATTCTTTATAGGTAGATGAAAATTGATCAAGGCTGTGGCCGCGAAGCCCCTTGCACTCTCGAATGTATTTTCATATATGTATGAAATATATATATCCCCCCCCCCCCTTTCTTTCAGATTGTGTTCTACATCAAACCTGCAGCGCCGTGTCCTCCCTCGCGGCATGGCTCCCCTTTCTCCAGCTCTGTGTCGGGTCCGCGGTCCGGCTCTGGTGTCTCTTCTCCTCCCCGACTTTACCCCAGCCGCCTCCTCCGGGCGTGTTGATAATAATCCTGTCGCCAGCCTTCATGGGCGCGCTGTTTTTGGCGCCGAGGTTGATGTGTCTCTCTTCGTACTCGATTTCCTCGTCGTCTTCTTCTTTTTGTTGCTCGTGGGTGGCCGCCGCTGCTTTGTTGTTGTTGTTGTTGTTGTTGTTGTTCTTGTTGGTGCCCTGCTTGAGCCGCCTGAGCTGTCTCTCCCAGCTGGCCTTCTCGACCTTCCTCACCCAGACGTTGAGCCCACACGCGGCATCCTCGCCCCCCGCCAGGCCATACGGGTGATACACGCGCCGCTCGCTAAGGATAGACACCTGCACAGGAATCCGGAACTCGATATCCCGCACGACGCCGTCCCCGCCGCAGTGCTGGCCCCTGCCGCCCGACCCCTCCCGGATGGAGAACTCCCGTAGGAGAACGGGGTAGCGCCTCTCAAAGACCTCCGAGTCCGTGATGCGCGTGTTGGTCATGTGCGTGTGCACGCCGCTCGTGCCGTCCCAGTGCGGGCCGGCGCCGGACCCGCCTGCAATGGTCTCGTAGTAGCCGAACCCCTTGACCTCGTCCTGGCCGGCCATGTTGCCGCCGAAGCCGAAGGTGAGGTTGTTGCAGTCGCCCTGGGAGGCGGCGCAGGCCTGGAAAGCTTTGAAGATGACGTCGGTGACGCGCTGGGAGGTGAGGACGTTGCCGCCTACGACGGCGGCGTGGTCCGAGGGGGACAGGAGGGATTTGGGGGGGATTTTCACCTTGATCGGCTTCAGGCAGCCTTGGTTGAGGGGAATGTCTTCTGATATGAGGCAGCGGAGGCAGTAGATGATGGCGCTTTTTATGTTTGGGGATGTGTCAGTTGAGGAAAGGAAGAATCATTATAGAGGAGGGAGGGAGGGACGGACGGACGGACGGATGGATGGATGGATGAATGGGTGGAGGATTCTTTCTTACCTATACGTCACGGCCTCTGGGGCGTTGACGTTACCATACACCTCAGCACCGGTGCCCTCAAAATCAAAGACAGCCTCGCCCTTGTCGGCGTCGATGGTGACCTTCAGGGCGATCGGGCTCCCGTCATCCATAAAGTCGACAGCCGAGAGGTCCCTGCCCTCAAACTTCCTGCTCACGTCCCTGAGCAGCCTCCGCACGCAGGCCTCGGCATTGTCCTGGATGTTCTTCATATAAAACATGACAGTGTCCTCGCCGTACTCGGAGATCAGGTTCTCGATCAGAGAGATACCCTTTTGGTTCGCAGAGACCTGCGCCCGCAGGTCGTTGATGTTGTCGGCCAGGCACCGCGTCCCGCTGCACCCGGGGTACCTGGCGGGCTCGTTGTAGAAGAGCTCGACGACGCGCTGCTCGTTGAAGGAGCCCTGGCTGACGAGCTTCTCGCTCTTGATGGCGGCCCCTTCCTGGAAGAGCTCGCGGGAGTGCGGCGGCATGCTGCCCGCGGTGATGCCGCCGATATCAGCATGGTGGGCCCTCGACGCGGCGTAGAAGAGGATCTTCTCCCCCTTTTCGTCAAAAGCAGGCATCGTGAGTGTGACGTCGGGAAGATGTGTTCCGCCATACGACGGATGGTTGGACATGATCACGTCGCCCTTCTTCAGATCGCCTCTCCAGATCTCAGCCTGCCGCTTTACGCAGGTGCCCATCGAGCCCAGGTGCACGGGTAGGTGGGGCGCATTCGCCACCAGCCCTCCCGCCGAGTCAAAGATGGCACACGAGAAGTCGAGCCGTTCCTTGACGTTGGTGCTCACGCTCGTCTTCTGCAGCGCCCTGCCCATCTGTTCCGCAATCGCCATGAACCGATGCCCAAAGATGCTGAGCAGGATAGGGTCAACCTCTCGCCTCGACCTGTCTTTCTCTGATTCATCATTGCCATCATCATCATCATCATCATCATCACCACCCCCACCCTTGCTGTCTGTGATGTTGATCACGACGTGTGTCCCGAGTATGACGGCCTCGGCGTTGGGCGTGACAACGATGGTCTGTGTGCCGTCTGCCAGCATGGCCGGTCCGTGGATGACCGTTCCAACGTCGAGGTCACCAAGCTTGTAGACGGGCGTGTCCTCCCGGCCGCCTTCAAAGTACACCTGCGCAACCGAGTGCTGCTGCTTCTTCGAGGAGACGTCCTGTCGGTGTAAAGTCTTGAGCTGTTGGTCGACGGTCTCTTCCTCATACCTGAAGCTCTTCCCGATGCCCCGCACCCGAACATCGTCGACAATAATGTCCCGGTCGTCGAGGGTGAAGCCAAACTCGTATCGGTGATGTCTTACAAACGCCTCGCCAAATACCCAGTCCTTGCCGCCAAAGTGTTCTTGTGCGTCCTCTCTGCTGGGCTTCACGATCATGAGGGCGGACTCCGTGCCGCGATATCTCATGTTGAGGTACTCCTCAAAGACAATGTCCTTGTCGTCGAACCCCTGGTCCTGTAGAGCCCTGCGGGACTTGTCCTTCAGCGACTCCATCTTCTTCCTGAGCCCGTCGGCTACCTTGGACTCGTCGTCGTCATCAGACCACACCGCCGAGTCGGGCTCCTGCCGCTCGTCGACGACGTCTGCCAGCGCCATGCCGTATGCCGACAGCACCGAGGAGTAGCGGTGCACGAGGATCTGCCTGATCCCGAGCGCGTCGGCGATGGCGACCGCGTGCTGGCCACCCGCGCCGCCAAAGGTGGCCAGCCGGTGCTTGGACGAGTCGTGGCCCTTGGCCTCGGTGATGGAACGGATCGGGCGCGTCATGCTCTCGTTGGCGACGGTCAGGAACCCATACGCCACCTCGTCGACCGACATGTTGTTGCCCGTCTCCCTGTTCACCTGGTCGGCCAGCTCCTGCAGGACCTTCTCGCTGGCGCCGGGGTCGAGGCCCTCGTCCTCGCCCCTGCCAAAGATCCTGGGGAAGAAGTCGGGCAGCAGCCTTCCCAGGAACAGGTTGGCGTCGGTGACGGTGGCTGGACCGCCCTTTCGGTAGCATGCCGGGCCTGGGTGGGCGCCGGCCGACTCGGGCCCTACCACGAACAGGCCGTTTCTGAAGAACAGCCTCGAGCCGCCGCCGGCGGCTACCGTGTTGATGTCGAGCTGTGGCGACTGTATGGTGACACCGGCCGTTGTGGTCTCGAAGGTGTGATCATACCGGCCCTCTCCGTACCTCGAGACATCGGTGCTTGTCCCGCCCATGTCGAAGCCGATCACGGGGATCCTCGTGTCCGGGTCGTACGACGTGACGGCATAGCCGACCACGCCGCCAGCGGGGCCCGACAGGATAGCCCTGAGACCTGTAAACCTGTCCACGTCGACCAGGCCGCCGTCGCTCTGCATGAACTCGCACCTGGCGCCCCTGTCGCTGCCGGGATGCTCCTGCATCACGCCCCTGGTGCCCAGCCCGCCCTCGAAGCCGCTCTGGAAACCGTCAATGTACTTCCTGATGGCTGGGGTCAGGTAGGCGTCCGCGCAGGCCGACGTCGCCCTCGAGACGAGCTTGATCATGGGCATGAGCTCGGAGCTGAGCGAGACGTGCCGGAAGCCGATGTCCCTGGCGACCCTGCCGACGACGGCCTCGTGGTCCGGGAAGGTATACGCGTGCATCAGACACACGGCGATGCTCCTGATGCCCCTGTCGTAGACGGCCTGCAGCTGTTCCCGCACCGCCGCCTCGGCGGGCCTCTGCAGGATCCGCACCGCCTCGCCCGACAGCCCCATGACGAGATCAGCAGCAGCAGCAGCGTCTCCCCCGGCCCTGGCATCCACCCTGGTGGGGTTCCGGCTGGGATCCTCGGCGTAGTCCTCGAGGGTGACGCGCTCGTCGACCTCGACGACCTCCGAGTAGAGCACATCGGGCTTGCGGATGGCCAGGTCGAAGATCTTGGGGCGGGACTGGTTGCCTATGAGGAGGCAGTCCCGGAACCCCCTGGTGACGACCATGGCGATCCTCTCGCCTTTTCTCTCGAGGAGGGCGTTGGTGGCGACGGTGGTGCCCATGCGGATGGAGTCGATCTGGGAGGTGTCGAGGGCCTCGCCGCGGGGGATCTCGCGGTGCAACAAGTGCGACATGATGCGGCGGATGCCCTCGAGGGGGGCGTCGTCGTAGTTGGCCGGGTCCTCGGAGAGCAGCTTGATGACCACGTCCTCGCCGCCGAGGCTGCCCACGCAGTCTGTAAAGGTGCCGCCCCTGTCGATGGCGATGCGGATGCCCTTGTTGTCTTTTTTTTGTGTGGAACCCATGTTTGTGCGAGGAGGAGGTGGAGGAATGAGGAAGAAAGGTCGTCTTCTGTCGGCTCTCTAATGGCTACAGGATCATAACATTGACCTCTGGGGAAGTAAGGGCTGAGGAGGGAGGGAGGGTGGTCGGTATTGAGATTTGATGATTTGGTCTGCTGAAAAGTCATTCCAAGAGACAGACAGAAGCCTTTCCTGGTGATGAGAAAATACACAAGATAGTTGCCCCCCCCCCCGGCCCCCTCTCTCCCCCCTCACGGCCGCCCACCTTCTCTCTCCTCAACTGTACATCTCCCGCCGCACGTGGGTTGTGTCGTCATGCCGGAGCCGAGGAGGGGGCGCTGGTCTTATCTTATCAGCAAACTCCGGCCATCCGGGGCTCCGCTTCGGGCATCGATTCCGGGCGTCCTATCGGAGCCGTGAGAAGATGGGACCGAGAAAAAAAAGGATGATTCTGGGTTCTCACATGGATATCGAACCAAGAATGCCGTACAGAATATTACAAGATGTCAAGATATCGCAGGTCTTGGTTCATGGAGAGTATCAAAAATTGTGGCAGGTTTTTTCTTCTCACAACGATGTGGAGGCGGTCAGGGCGGTGGTCTTCAGATGATGAGTTGATAGTTCTGCCCGTCCGGGCTTTTGCTGTCTCTGGTACGTTCGGTAAAGGCTATGAGACTCGGTGACAGACAGCATCGTGCTGTTCCCTGATAAAAACCCCCTGTTTCTCGCCTTTTCCGCCCTTCCTATCTCGCTCAGGGGTCTGCCTCGAAGAGTAGGCATGGTCCTCCACGACCAAGACCCTCGGGAAACAATACCAGCCTAGGTCCAGAGAAGGATGGGGGGTGTTAGCTCAGCTCGTGGCTTGACACTGTTCAACATTCTGGAGAGATCAATGGCTGACTTCAGCAGGTTTGAGAAGATTTTTTTTTTTTTTTGGTTTGTTAACGCGGTTGGTTGTCGTCATTGCCTCGACGTCCGCATGGTATGGATCCCATGGGGAGACGATGCTTTGCTGGCCCCGCGGCGTTCATCATGGTCATATGCCAAGCAGAGGTGTGGAGTGATGCAAGGAGCCTCACCTTTTTGATCGACCTTTCTCCCCCCCCCCCCCCCCCCAATTGTCTGGTTGCGAGGGTTCATCATCATCATCATCATCATCATCATCATCATATGCGGATTTGGCAGCAGATCCACCGCACCAATGTAGTATAGGCTCAGGGCTGCGTGATGGATTGATCCGCAGCTGCGGCTCACGTCTCAGGTCTGAACCTGCCCCGCCTCTGCCTCATCGCCTGGACCTTCTTCCGATCCTCCTCAAACTTCTTGATCAGCTCGGCCTGCTCGGCCTTCTTCCTCTCGCGCAGCTGGAACCTGTAGAAGTTGGCCATCTCGTCCTTCTTCCTCTGCTCCTTCTCCAGCATCTTCCTCCTGGCCTCCTCGGCGTCGTCCAGCCTCGCGGGCGCGGCGCGGCTGCTGCCCTTGGTGACCGTGACGAAGCCGTCCTCGTCGGGCTCGTTGCGCAGCCTCTTGGCCAGCTCCGCGGCCTCCTTCTCCTTGCGGTTGTACAGGGCGAAGAAGGCGTCGACGGACTGCTGCAGGAGCTCCTGGGGCGGGTAGGCGAGCCTGCCGTGGGCCCTGAGCCAGTGCGACCCCAGGGGTGGGACCTTCTCCTGCACGCCTTCTCCCCACACGGGATACTTCTTGGTCTTGTGGGCTCTTGCGACCGCCTTGAGGACGAGGTCGACGCTCTTCCCATCCGCCAGGACGACGACGGCGGTGCTGCCACTCCTCTGGAGCGGTCGCGTCCATGTCGTGGGCAGTCTTGCAACCCCTTCCTCCTCGTCCTCGTCGTCGTCTGAGGAGGAGCCGTCGTCGTCTGAGCCTGCGGGCTCGCCCTCCCGCTTTCGCTTTCTCGAGGCAAGGGCGGACAGGCGTGCGGCCTGCGCAGGCTCGAGGGACGCGACGGAGGCCTTGTTCTCTGCCTCGAACCGTACCGACTCGAGCCGCCCGGCCCCTATGAGACCTGCTATGATGGCGCGGAAGTGGGGCTCGGTGCTGTCGACGGGGACGTTGGTCACGAACAGACAGCGGTCGTCGTCGGGCGTGGGGTTTTTGGGATGGTGGCGCCGCAGGTAGAGGTGGTGGGTGACGGGGTGCGGATAGGATGGTAATGGTGGTATGCTCAGGGGGAGGACTGAGAACTCGCCGATCGTCTTGGGTGGTGTCGGCGCCATGGCTGCTGTGGTGGAGAGGGAGAGAGAGGTTTGCGAAGGTAGAAAGAGGACGAGGAAGAATTGCGTCGAAACTCCTCCAACTTGGGTTGGCGGGCAAAAGAAAATCGCTGTCAGGCTGGAACCCACTTTTGTTGGCCATTACTCAGGTATTTTTTTTTATTTTTATTTTTTTATTTTTTTTTACTTAGGCTTGCCGAGTCGGCGCCGACAGACTTTTTAGTGCTGTGCTTCCCCTAAGAACAGCGTAATTAAAATGCATCAAGTACTTGTAAAGACTCTTGGACAGCACATTTAAAATCAAAATAAACAAATAAAGAGAGGGAGATCTGGCAATGTACTCTACTTAGCTTTAGCTCAGCTACCCCAAGAAGCATCTCTTCAGGTGTTGTCGCGCGCACAACGATAGCGGATAGCAGCACCGGATATTGAACCAACAACCCCTCCTCCCCTTTCCCGAAACCAACATTTTCCCCAGAAGAGTCCATATTCAGTTGCCACCGAGACCAATATCGAGTTCATGACCCATACTATTAATACTTAATACTTTTCAGGTGCTGCGCCTTGAGTGCTGAGAGGGCAAAGACAGACAGACAGACAGAGAGAGAGAGAGAGAGAGAGAGTCACCTGGATAGGCGCGTCATCATCATGGCAGGTGATGATGGCTTCCACTTCAGGAGCCTGGCTCGCTCCCTGACGGGCCAGAGGAAAAAGAAGAAGGAGGAGGAGGAGGAGGAGGAGAAGAAGAAGACCAAGACGGCAGCCACAAGGTCCAGACCCCCCTACCTCCTGTCCCTGCGCTCCTCCAAGACCTTCATCGCAGCCACCGTCTGCATCGCCATCTTCACCGACATCCTCCTCTACGGCATCATCGTGCCGGTCCTCCCCTTCGCCATGACCAACCGCATCGGCATCCCCGCCGACGCCCTCCAGCAGTGGAACGCCATCCTCCTCGCCTGCTACACCGTCGCCCTCTTCGTCGGCAGCCCTCTTGTCGGCATCTACGCAGACCACTCGTCGTCGCGGCGCTGGCCCCTCCTCATCGGCCTCTTCGCCCTGGCCGCCTCCACCCTCCTCCTGTGCCTGGGCCACACCGTCGCCTTCTTCGTCCTGGGCCGCATCCTGCAGGGCCTCAGCGCCGCGATCGTCTGGAGCGTCGGCCTGGCCCTGCTGGCCGACACCTTTGGCGACCAGATCGGCATGGCCATGGGATACTCGTCCATCGCCATGTCGCTGGGCCTGCTGATCTCGCCTGCCATCGGGGGTGCCGTGTTTGCCAGCTGCGGATATTACCCTGTCTACTATGTCGCCTTTGGGTGCATCTTGCTCGATGTCATCTTAAGGCTGGTCCTGGTCGAGAAGAAGGTCGCCCGCCGATGGCTCGACGACGAGGAGGGCGCGGGAGGGATGGATCCCGAGGGTGCCCAGGTCCAGGAGGACAAGCCTGAGACAGGATCGCCTGCTGAGAGGCGTGGCGGCAGTGGTGGCGCTCGTGATGACGACAGCACGGGCACACCACCTCCTGTGCCACCAGCTGCAGCCTCAGCTGTCACTACCAGGAGCGGCCTGACGGCAAGATACCCTAAACTCAGGCTCATCAAATCAAGGCGTATTCTGGCTGCCAACTGGGGCATCATCACCCAGGCCGCCATCATGTAAGTGGAGGACGACTTTGGGGGACTTTTTTTTTTAATTTTAATTTTTAATTTTTTTTTCTCCATTTATTTCTTTCCATTTGCTGAACCCATCCATTACTGTACATACTAACACCCCACAGGTTCTCCTACGACACCGTCCTGCCCTTGTTCGTCAAGTCAACCTTCCACTGGAACTCAACAGCAGCAGGCCTCATCTTCTTCTGCATCTTCATCCCGGGCTTCGCCTCCCCCGTGGTGGGCTGGCTCTCCGACCGCTGCGGGGCCAGGTGGCCCTCCTTCGCAGGCTTCGTCGCCTCCATCCCCATCCTGGTGTGCATGCGGTTCGTGACAGAGGACACCACACCCCAAAAGGTCCTGTTCGGCGCCCTCCTGGCTATGCTGGGCATCACGCTCATTTTCTCCAACACGCCGCTCATGGCGGAGATCACGTACGCCATCGAGGCGGAGGAGGCCAGGAGCCCCGGGGTGTTTGGGGTCAAAGGTGTGTATGGGCTCGGCTACGGGCTGTTCTGTACTTCTTTTGCGCTGGGGGGGTCGGTGGGGACGCTGATGTCGGGCTATGTGATGGCTGGAGCCGGGTGGGCTACGCTGACCTGGGCCTTGGCCATCTGGACGGCCGGGGGTGCGGTTGTGATTGGGCTGTTTGCTGGTGGAGAGCCCGTGGTGAAGACGGGGGTTTCTGACGAGGAGGAGGATGTGGAATCTTCATCAGAGACTCTGGAGGGGGGCCACACAGTGACTGGTCAAGATGTTGAGGCCGGACCAGGAATCAAGGGGTGATCGAGATGCCGCGGAGGAGGGGTGTGTGGCTCATGCCGTGTAACCCCACCATGCATTTTTTTTTTTGGCGCAAAACAAGATTTTGCAACGTCTTCGCCCTGGGATATGTAATGTATATGTGTCATTGGATACAACAATTTCACCATAATGAGGCTGCAGCCTAGGGGACCATCTCAAGCTGCAGCCGCTCTTCCGCGCCCTGTCGAGAGAAGATGTGTGTCTCTTCCTCACACATTCCTCCTCATATCTCAATAGTAATCCGCCCAACACCCCGGGACACACAGCTCAGGATCGAATCCCCCTTCTCCTCCTCCGCCAGCCCCGTGCCCCGGTGATCCACCCTCCCCGCCTTCAGCCTGATCTTGCACGTCCCACAGTTACCCACCTCGCACGAGGAGGGGATCTGGTCCGCCCCGAACCTCCTCTGCAGCACCTCGAGCAGCGTCTCCTCCCCGCCCACCCCGACGACCTCCCCCTCTCGGTTGGCAACCACAGCCTCGAAGGGATCCCCGCTGGTGTCCGCGGCAAAGGCCTCAAAGTGGACCTCGTCGGGGCCCACCCCCGCGGCCTGTGTCTCCCGCCGCGCCTCGTCCATCAAGCGCGCCGGCCCGCAAAAGTAGAGCCGCGAGTTCCAGGGCATGTCCCGGATGACCTGGGCGATGCGCAGCCGCTGGCCCGCGGCCCTGTCGTAGATGGTGACCACGTCTGGCCCCAGCGCCTCGATCCGGTCCCGGAACGGGATGTCGTCCCGGGAGCGCACGGCGTAGTGCAGCTTGGCGGCGAAGTTGAAGCGCCGCAGCCCGGTGAGGAGGCTGAGGAACGCCGTGATGCCGATGCCGCCCGCCACAAAGACGTGGCAGCTCGCCGAGGTGAGGAGGGCCATGGGGGTGAGCCTGCCGACCTGCAGCACGTCGCCCACGGCCGCCGCCTCGTGGAGGTACCTCGACCCGCCGCGGCTGTTCTCGTCCAGCGCGATGCCGAGCTCGAGCCTGTTCTTGTCGCCCGACACCACAGAGTATGCGCGCACCAGCGCCTGCCCGCCTCCGTCGCCGCCCGGCACAGGGATCCTGACCTTTGCGTGCGCGCCCTCGTCCAGCTCGGCCTCGGCCACCTTGTCCACCGCCTCGAGCACGAGCGAGGTGATCCGCCCCGTCTGCCTCGTCTTCTCCACGACCCTGAAGCCCCGCCACTGCCTCTCCTCCTCCTCGTCGTCACCACCTCGCCCCTCCCGCGCCCTCCTCTCCTTGGCCTTCTGCCTGGCCACCCGCCCCGCAAACGCGTCACGGCTCTCCTTCCCAAACTCCTCGATCCCCGCCAGCTCCTCGTTCACCGCCAGCACCCCGGTGTTCCGGTGCAGATACTCCTGCACCCGCTCGATGGTCCAGCGCGGGTGGCGCCGCTCGACCAGCCTGATCTCGTCCCCTGCGCTGACCCACCCCTCGCGCAGCACCCGGTAGTACCACCCCGTCCTGCTCAGCCGCCACGTGTTGGGGGCGAAGTTCTTGAGCTCGAAGCGGTGGTTGAGCTTGAAGCAGGGCTGCCGGGGGAGGGACACCTGCAGGAGGGGGCCTGCGGAGGGGTCGGGCCCTATGGCGACGATGTCGCCTATGCAGATGTTGCGCTCGTTCATGTGGGCTGTTACTAGGTTCTCGCCGAAGCCGCCCGGGACGAAGCGGGCGGAGGCAGTGGGGAACTCAGAGGCCCAGGACGGGTAATGTGTGCAGCAGTCTGAGAATGTCCTCTCTCTCTCTCTCTCTCTCTCTCTCTCTTTAGTGGTGATACAATAAGGGGTGGATGGTGAAGAGACTTGAGGACAAGAAAGACCAAAGACGAGCAAGGGGAGAGAGACTCACATCCATGGACGGCTTTGTCAGGCCCTCCGTGAAACGTCAGGTCGTGCTCGTCGCCGTCTATGCCCAGCTTGCCGATGTACACTCGCCCGTTCAGGAGTGACTTGTCAATTCCAGACTCGATGTTGAGGCCCTTGAACTTCTTGAGCTTCCCAGAGCGCACCTCGAGGATGGTATCGCTCGTGAAGGGCGACCACAGATCGACCTCGTCCTCTCCCACTGCCATGTTTTGTTTGAGCCACCACGGATTAGTGGACTGAGATCTAAGTAAGGTCCTGTGAGAGTGAAAATAAAGAAGAAGGAAAAAAAGAAGATAAACTAGTAGATCTACAGAAGGAAGAATAAACTCATAGACTTGGGCTTTTAAGGTCGGGAAAAAAAAAAAAAGAGGCTTACTAACGTCTAATACTATCTCCGGTATGGAGGAGCGGGGCCTCGTGCCGATGCTCCGAATCTATGCATGTATACCTCCGAGTCTTGTGCACTGCTGCTTGACAGTGTGGATTTTGGTCTAATGCATAGACGAGTGGATCCATTCCTTCATCCAAAGGTCATGGATGTTGTTCAAGACTTCGTTATGTTGCTCGATTTTCTTGCAGGAGCCCTGGCAGGAGATCTTCCCAACCCCCATCTGCCAAGTTAAGGTCCTACCGACAATGATAAGAGAGGTTAGGGCATACATGTGTTGTTTGGTTAGTCGCGTGGCATGGTCGCCTGTTTGATAGATCGATCAGAGCTGAAGGATCCTGGCTTTCGTGTCGAAATCAGTACGTATGGGCCGATCTTCTTGCTGCACCAGGTCCAAGCCCCTCACTGTTGCTTTCCGCACAAGGGCTTCCTCTCTGCTTGTGCTCAACAGGCCAGGCATCGGTGGCACGGCCTTCCGGTACAAGGTGATGGGCCTCTCGAGCCCCTTCATACAGCCGTGTGCATGCGAGTCTGCCCGGGATTTCCGCCATGTTCAGCCACGCATTGGTGACCCTCGAAAGCGAGAAGCCTCCAGATGGAGGACCTGGCGCAGCGCAGCATGGCAGCTCGGTGGGGCAGACAAGCTCCTCCGGTGGTCGGGTGATCCTAAAATGTCAGGGGCACATTTCTGTAGGAATCCGTGCCTCTCACTACACCTCATCCCAGCCTTCGCCGCTTCGGGCCTTCCATCGTAGATCTCTTCCCGTCCCAAACCAGCCCAGAAGACCTGCCAAACAGGTAAATCTCGACCTGCTCATCCTCCAGCCCCAGAAGAGGGAGCGGCTGGCTCGCGCTCTCAAGCACGTCCCACCTGTCCTCCTTCATCAGGTCAAACAGCGCCTCCTCCGACGAGTGCCGAGGCTTAGTGGCGAGCATGACCTTCGGTCCAGCCCCCCTGCCACCCGCCAGCGCAACAGACGATCTGTGCAGTGCGGACAGGGTCCTGACGAGGGCGGATAGCATGTCCACGTTGTAGGTGCAGTCGGAGATGATGATGAGGTCCCAGCTGGTGGCGCTGGCCTGGGGGCCCAGCGCGCCCGTCTTGCCGTCTTCCCAGTCAAGACTTTCGAAATCGAGGGACGGGGTGTCATCACTGTCGCTGCCGCGCGTGCTCGATAGTATGTTGCTTCTTGTCAGCTCCTCGGCATCCGAAAGGTCGGTTAGAAGAACGCGAACAATAGGCGAGCTATGGGGCAGGGCGGTGTCCAGCTCATCGGAGATGCTGGTGTCTGTTGGTCCTGGCGATGTTCCACTCCTATCTCTCTCGGCATGCCGTCCACCAGATAAAGCTCTTGCAAGACCAATGCCCAATATCCCGACGCCGCAGCCGAGCTCAATGATATTCAGTGGTCCCTTGGCGGAGACAGAGTGCAGCATCTCCCGCAGCAGAGGCGTCCTCTGCCACCTCATCCCCCCTTCCTGGCTGGAGCCGCACATGTCCAGAAGTAGGCCCGTCGTGACCACGCCAGCGTCCCACACATGACGGTCAATACTCTCGCCTATCTCCTCATCGATCTCGAGGACGCCAGCTGTACCGCCAACGCCCGTCGTCAACTCTCTCGTGGCCGTGTAGCACGGTTCCTGGCCGTGCCTGGGAAACGGGGCCGACAGCCCAAGGATGCGGCCTTCTGTGTCGAAGGGGACCTCTGCAGCGTCTGGGGGGTCCAAAAGCTCGCGAGACGCGACGATCCTGATCCTCGTCGAGCTGCCGTCGTCCCCATTCTTGCTCGGAAACTTCCTCTGCGCAGCCTTGACGGGGACCGGCAGGTCGAGCTTGAGGACCCGCATGCCAGCCCTCCAGAGGCTCCTCCCGTCATCGATCCTGATCTTCCCCCCATCAGGATTGAAGTCGTAGACGGAGATGGGCACGGGCTCGTCTGGGCAGAGGAGCGAGTCGCCCAGGTCTGTGGTTATGACCAGCACAAGCCTGAGACGGTTCTTCTTCTCGTCTAGGCTCGGCGGTCTCATCAAGCGGATGTAGTGCATCTCATCTGGTGCGAGGAAGGAGGAGGGGCGGAGAGGCCAGTTCTCATGGGCTGCAGGGAGGCGAGGATTGGACGCGTGAGCAGGACGCGTGAGCAGGACGAAACTTTGATTTGGCGAGCCCGCTGGTCGAGGAAGCTTGACCCCCGGGGCCCAAAATCATGGGAAGAAACCCACAGCACATTTTCTTCGGTTGGCTCCGGGTGTTTCGGGCCCGACCGACCGAGCACTCACTACACGGGCTCATTCATTCCCAGGCCAAGTTGTTGGAATCCTTCTTTTTTGGTCCTTCTCTCTTTTTCTTTTCTTTTTTGTTTTTCTCTTTCAAAAAAGATTGTTTGGAATAACAACTTGTGAAAAGCTCGACTGACTGCTGATCTGAACCAGAATTATATGCTTATCGATTTTACATAGATAAAAAAATTCTTTTTCTTCTTCTTGCGCATTTTGTCATCCTGTGTTACTCGCTCAATATTCAACGAGAAGATTTCTGGCCGGCTGACACTTGTTTTCCTACTTCTTCCTCAGCAACACTTTAACATTTCATCTTTTTATTCAAATCTTTATAATCACCTCAGCTTGATTGTGGTGAGATTAGACGTGCAAACCCTTCACAGCATCGCCTCGCTCGGGGCCATTAAAACGGCGAGGGGCTACCAAAAAAAGATTAACATTAGGAAACGTGTTTCGGTCCTCACTCAAAACAAACCCAGGGGCCCAGAAAAACCTGTCAGATCTTTCTTCATCCAGAAGCAGCCCACTCAAGAAGGTCTAAGAGCCAGTCGGAACCCATCCCCCGTCGTAAGCACACTGGTCGGCCAACAGGGTTTCGCAGGCGACCGGGTCGGGCCTCGAGAATAGATCCTCCCGAACACTACCTGGAAAGCCGTAGGCGAGAGGTCGCTATGGAATCTTGAACACAGACCCTGAAATTCAACCGGCCTGTGCGAATTGGCTAATTTTGAAACGTCCTCAGTTGGTGGGGCTTGAGACTTGTCCAAAGTGATCGGTTAGCAGCTGGCATGGTAATATTAACACATGTAATATCAGGCTATCGGCTTCGAGATGACTACCTCGAGACCAAGAGGTCCAGAGGCCGACATTCTCTGGGCCAGATGTTAGTAATGAGCAACATTTTGAGACAAAGTTGATACGTTTGGGCCTCTGTGCAAGGCCAACACCATGAAGACTAGACTCTGGTCCCCAAGTCAAGAGAGGCATCGATGGCAGACGATATAAACCACTGGGTGCTCTCGTCTTTGGCCTAATCATGAAAAATATTCACCACCACCATCATTCTCAAGATATTCTTGCAGCCTCATAAAAACAAATTCCAAGAAACCTTAAGCCTCTTGTTTCTCTCCACTACCTCAGCACCCAAGGGCTTGCCACCAGTTTTCCAGCAACCGCTCCCTAGTTGCTTCTTTTCCTCATCTATACGCATACACAACATATTATACCTTGAAAACAAAAAAACAAAAAACAAAAAACAAAAAAAAAAACAAAGAAAAACCATCCACAATGTCTTCATCTTACCTCACCACCTTCCTCTCCGCCATGTTTCTCGCGACCCCAGCCCTGGTCCAGGCATCCCCTCTGCAGTCACCCCCAAACCCCCTCCTCCAGCGCGGCAGCTACTCGGGTCAGATGACCTGGATCGGCCCCACGACGGGCGCCTATACGGCCTGCAGCCCCGTCTACGAGGACAGCAGCATGTACGTCGCCGTCGACCCGTCGCTGCTCCAGTGCAACGGTCAGTCCGGCACCCCCATGACCATCACCTGCAACGGCAAGACCGTCCAGGCCACCGCCATCGACAAGTGCATGGGCTGCTCATCTGACCACATCGATGTCGCTACCGCTGTCTATGAGGCATGTGGGTTCAGCACTTCTGATGGAGGGTCGCAGACCTCTGGGATCAGCTGGAGCTTTTAAGTCCTTTTTAAAATCTTTTGCCGAAATTTATACAGATCAGTATGTGTTTTGTTTGTGGTGGTGTTGCCCGGGGGGGGGGGGAAAGCGACTGATTTCAAGGAGGCTTGATTTCTTCAACAATGATTGTTTGTTACGATTTGATGCCTTGGTTGCATGCGTGCCTTGATTTTTTTTTCTTTTGTTTTTTTTTTGGGGGGGGGGGGATACTTAAGGGGATATTTAAAAGCGTTCTATTAGTGCAGGACTGTTTTCGAGATTCACTGTTGAGGATTAAACAGCATTGATGGCACTGGAGTCTGGAACATGTTTCTTCTCTTTCGTTCTTTAAGCAAACAATACTTACTTTTTGGTTGAAAACACTCCCAACTTATATCATGTACCAGCATTCTGATTCGCCAAGAGAGCGAGGCCACCCACACCTCTGTAATTACCCCTAACCCAAGCACTCGCTCCGTTCTCGCCTCACCTAATCGTCACCTCTAAATTATGTGCTGACTTTTGCACAAGGTCTCATTGGAGGCATGCCGGCTTCGCGGTGACGTATATTTTAAGTATTATGTTTACTTATTTTGAACCTCAAATTAGCACATATTAGTAATTACTGCCTAATATATACCAAAATACCCTCGAGCATTTGGTATCAGACAAGTTGTTCTGACTCATCCAACAAATGCAGGTCCATCAATCAAGTCTTACAGAAGCCTTATTTCAATTCGCATCAGACAAGGCTCTGGTGAGTGAAACCTGTCATAATCACATGCTCAATATGGATGTTGCGTTTCGAATATGGTTGCATGCCACAACAGGACCTCCATCTAAGCTATACGAGCTTCGTTTACACATTCATTTGCTGTCCTAATCCGAAACATTTAGTCTCATCTCGTAGATAATCCGAGGGCAAGTTTTGCCCATCTACACGAGGCCAGCAAACACCTTTTTGGCCTCCAACTTGTAGCCGCCTCCTCCCACCCCCTCCTGTTCCGGAATCACATAATACAGTCATCTGACATCCACCAGACCCGACCCCAGCAGACTCGCTGGTAGCAACGCACGAGAGAGCGAGAGAGAGAGAGAGAGAGAGAGAGAGAGAGAGAAAAGATCAATTACTTTGTTAGGGTCGAGGGTTCTTGGTTTGATGAGATAGCGTAGCCTTGCTGGGACAATCAGGAATAGCCGGATGGTTCGTGTTGAATCAAGGCGTACTACGTAAAGTATCATTCCTATACGAATACGAATTGCTAATTATGAAAATGTAAGGCTGGGTGTGGTTGTATTTGTCTACGTTCCGCGTTGACATCTTAGCTTCGCTGTTGTGTGTTCGAGTATGCGGCTCATTTGTTGCTTCCTCCCCCCCCCCTCTACACTCTTTCATTCCCCCCTTCCTTCGAGAAGTGCGGTTGGGATGATAATTTATTCCCAACATTTAGTCTCCTAACCAATAAATCAAAATAGCATCGACAATAATCTACCATGTGATGCCTGAGTACTTACTTAACCCCAGTGACATGAAACATAACAGATGTAACTGTATTAGTACTGTATGATTCTCGCATTGATATTGCCCGGAAATGGTCCTTCATGGAGCGCGAGGGTTCGGTCGCCGCCCTTGGGTAAGTAATTATACCAAAACTTCAATTGTCTGTTCGCGATAAACAGCCTCGTGGGTCTTCATTTCCATGGCCCACAATCATAGTCGTTACGCGACTGTAACCTCAACTTGGGCTAGCTGCCAATCGATGATTTGCGCTGATCAATGTTCAGGGCGAGCGGGCGAGTCAAGCTTTTCCTAAAGAGGAAGCCTCGTGATAGAGAAAGCCGCCACAATAATCAAATATCGGCTGAAAAGGTGACAACGAGTAATTTCTTATGGAGTCTGGACTTGATGATGGCGGTGGCGGCGGCGGCGGCGGCGGCGGCGGCGGTTGAGTTATTCCTTGTTTTCTTTTGCATTTTTTTCTTCTTCAAATAGTTTATACGGATTCCAGGTTAGCTCTAGGTTGTGAGATTCAATCAAGGACAATCTGAGGACTTTCCTGTTTAGGACACCACTCCTCATCCGAAAGTATAAGAAATAGGTCCTTTTTAAGTACCCGGACGCGATATGTACTTAAGCATTTCCCTGTATTCTCGGAAGGAGGCCAAGGACCTGGGTGATATCAGATATGCCGCCTCTTTAAAAGTCCTGAGCGGACTGCTTCTTCAAAACCTGGATGCTATCTCTAGCATTGTACACTCGCCTCGTTGCAATAAAGAGGATCCATGATAACACATAATTACAGACCAAGACATTTGAGGCTGCCATCCCAACTGTCCTCATGTCCATGACCATGCAGGCCACAGCCCAGGAAGCAATGAGACCGCAAAGCGGCGCAGTTGCCCTTTTGGAATGGTGAAATGTCTGTTGTAGGAATTCTGACGTTGGCAAGTTTTCGGATTGAATGGATCAAATCTCCACAGGGGAAGAGGGGAGGTCGGTTCATGCACCAGGGAATCCACACCGAGAACCCAGCTCGCTGTTGCCCATAAGCTCTAAAGGCCAGATACAGTCCTGAAGCTCCAGCAAGCGGGGTATCTGAATCGTGGAATCTTCCAGTCGATGCCGAAGTAGGCTTCATGCATCGGATCCCCGAGGCCATGGCTCTCAGATTGTATGACAAGATCGTTCGTCTGACAGATGCCTAGAGCGACGGAGCTAGCAGGCACCGGACCCGCTGCGTCACTCGACCTGTGGTGAAATGTAGTCTTGGTTCCATCGTCACTGAGATGGGTCCGCATATCTAGCCAATTTGAAAGGGTCTGTTAGTAGGCAGCGCAGGTCACACCGCACAATAGGACCCTGCTGAGCGCATGACCGAGCAATAATTGCTCACGGCGCGACGGAACACCTCCCCCGCATTGGTAGACACAGACCAAACAAGAAAGAAGAAAAAAAAAGATCTTTGTCATGCCAATAGGACAGAGGAGATTCTCAAGCCTTATCATGGGCATCTGAGCGGATGCGCGGCCGGAATTGCCTGCAGTCTCCTGCCTCGGTCGACCTGCAGAGCCGCAACATGAAGTTGGCGTGGGGTCTCATCAGCGTAAAGATGGACAGTAATCCCTGGGGGTGGTTTGAATTTGCCGCAGGGCCCCATGACCTGGGGGTCCACTGGGTCCACCTCGGAAAATGGACAAGAGAAGCCGAATGAGTTGAGGACTGCACAGCCTCGTCTCTTAGGCTCAATCAAAGAGCCGCGGCACAGCCTTGAACTTTGATGAGAGTCAGAAGTTGAGAAGGTTTCGCGTGGTGCGGGATCATGAGATAGCTGAGGGGTAAAAACTTACTTGAGTACTGAAACTAGTCCAAAAGTACTTATGGAGCCATTAGGACTCCATCGTCCCATTCCTCGGAGGAACTAGATGGCATCGTCGTGACAAAAGACAGGAGTGTCCTGAAAGCTGACGGCCACCCTCTGCAGTCCGAGCCTGGCGGGCGGTTCATCCGCAACAACCTATCTGCGGCAGGATGGTGTCATCCTGACTGGGGGGATGACGAGCCATATAGCCTGATTCTGGGATAAAAGGGAGGATGACATGGGCCGGGGGGGGGGGGAATATAATATATATATATATAAAGAAGGATCATAAGACAGCCATAAATCAAGTCTGTTGGGTGAGTCAATACAAAGTTGGTGTTTGACGTTTGGGGGAGGAAAGGAAGAGAAGGAAGGGAGCAGAGGAGAGGGGAAAGGGGAAGAGAGAGGATGATGGTCATCTCCCAGACTTGGGGGAGCTGTGGTGGATACTTTGCCATGCGCAGAGCCTCAAAGCACTACAGTAGCGCAGTGCTGATCCCCGTCACGCCGAGGGGCCTGGGAGCTCTAAACCTTGCCGTATGGTGCCATGGATGGTTGTTTTCAGCTACAATATCCGATCCTAAAGGCGGCAGAGGTTAATTCGTCCCTGTCCTCGCTCTCCGCAGAGCCTCAAAATTCCCACGAGAGGGTTTGCCGCTTTCCTGCGAGACGTTGGAATTTCCACACAAGACAAGGTCTCAGAGCCAACTTTCACACACAAGACCCAAACGAGGCTGCCACTCAGACACGATCTATCGGAACGGACAATGGATCATAACCATTCCTCCTCGTGCCTCAGCGCGCTGGGGTCCGGTCTAGCGACGATGGGCCCTCGGAACGAGCTTTCGCTGCTTAGTTTAAGCCTCCTCTACAGCCTTATTCCTCCTACTCGAGAGATGCAGAAGACGATGTTATTATAAGAACCCACTGCACAGTCCGTCTGCCCCCCCCCCCCCTCTCTTTCATCTTCTGCGGATGGGACTCTTCCCTTCGTGTCCGCTCGCTTTAATGTCTTACCTTTCGCTCTTTGCCCCCCAACCGCATTACATCTCAATGTATGCATAGTCAGCAGAGGCACAGGGCCTCCTTGCATGAAGCTCTCCTCGATGGCGCCTACGGTCAACTATACCAAGGATTCAGGACATGTCTTTACGGTCGCTCCCATATGAGGTTATTTTCATCATCGTCCAAGACCTAAGCCTGGAAGATGTCTTCCACCTGTCCCTGTCAAGCCGAAGGCTCCGATACCTGACCCAATATGACAGGTGCTCCAGGCCACTTATGGAGGTGCGTCGTCCCTTGTTTTGTGCATCTCTGCCCACGTACACTGCCGCCATCTTCTCGGTCCGTGCAGACCTGCAGCTGACAACACCTTGGCGCAGGCACTCGCTGTGGCCACGGCAGAGACTAGGGAGGCCCAGGCCTCGGGCCAGTGGTCAAGGGCGCTTCGCCGGCTTGTTCAGCGGCGGCAGGCTATTCGCGCTGCGGCGCCCTTCACCGCTGCGATCCTCGCAGTAGCTGAGTCATGGCTGTACTCGGGCGGCGTGTTGTGCCACATCCTGGACCGCACGCTGCGAGTGCTGGATGTGCACGGCTCGCAGTCTTCAGAGACAGTCATCGACGTCCGCAGCTTGCTTCACGCGGCGCTGCCGCAGCCGAGAGGCCGCAGGCGGTACAAGTTCGAGCTGCTGCACTACGCCGAGGGCCTCGTGTCATGCCTCTACAGCCGTTCGCGGCCCAGCCCCGAGAGCTTCCTGATCGTCCTCGACGTGCCCGGCCGGAGGCTCGTCACGACCCGGCCGCTCGAGTCAACCCACAAACTCTTCGTAAGAAATGACGCCCGTTTCCTCTACTTCGGCACGCACTCAGAGGTCGGAGAGGATGGTTTCCGCCGGTGGGTCCTGACAAGCTATGATATTGTCAAGAACCAGTGGGCAAAAAACAAGATACACCTCATCGACATGGTCGGCTCAGACATTGGGCAGTCCATCTGCTTCGAGATCATCGATGGCTGCTTCTACGGACTGTCTAACCAGACCAGCTTCGAAGTGAACGAAGTAGACTGGACCTCCTACTATCATTGTTTTCGGTTCCCTGTTGACAATCCGCGTCAGGAGGTGACCGACAGGGCGGACAAGAAGCAGATGTGGCGTCGCCAGCATGCTGACGGCCCTATAGACGACCGGTGGTCCTTTATCCGCCTTGTCAAGAACGAGGAGACTGGCCAGATGCAGATCCTCGAGTCCAGAAAAGAGTGGCTGGACAAGCGAAGTTCTGGTCAGAGAGCTTATTACACTACAGACATCGTTTGGAAGTCCAAAAGAGACGATAGCGATGGCAATGATCCTGAAACGGCTGCGGGCTCTGGAGGCGGGGCCTCTACGAGCAGCAGCAGCAGCAGCAGCAGCAGCAGCAGCAATCGAGACACATCACACGACATATGCCTCAATCCGAGCCACAGTACCACCCACACCACCCCCACCCGATGGGATAGCCTTACCATCCCGGCCAAGACAGAAACCCAGCTGCGCAACCCATACAAGGCGCACATGGGAGATGATGCCTCAGCAAGCGTGATGATCACGCTCAGTAAGTGTCATATCAGGTCATACCATTACGAGAGCCAAGCCTTCCTGGATCTCGTGGACAATCCGCACCCAGACGACCTGAGCGGCAAGGCTCGCCTGCAGCTCCGCTCGGGGTCGAGACAGCTTCGCCCGGCCGACCAGCTCGGCCTCGACTCGCCAGGCAATGACAAGACGCTGCCGCACACAGCGCGCATAAAACATCTCTACAAGAACGATGGGGAAAACACCATCACGTTCTGGCCCCCGCCCCCCGAGGAAGGCG
The DNA here is from genome assembly GCA_014849955.1 of Cryphonectria carpinicola. NCBI lineage: Eukaryota > Fungi > Ascomycota > Sordariomycetes > Diaporthales > Cryphonectriaceae > Cryphonectria > Cryphonectria carpinicola. The sequence continues at coordinate 19,953 of JACWRQ010000361.1, read as the reverse complement.
GGACTGACGCAGGCGCTCTAGAGCAGTTGGGGAAGATCATCAACCCACCGTCGCATACAGGCAACGTGAAGGGTGCGTGGGATGAGAGATCATTTGTCTACTCAATAGGAAGCAATCCAGATGGCGTGCAAGCTGTCGTTTTTATAGGTTTCGACCCCAGCCTCAAGCTGGATGGCCTGCAGAAGTGGGGGCGGGGGCGGGCAGAAATTGTCGAGGATCATGGGCACGACGACGGCAAGAACACCGAGGCAGCGAACGAGGCCCTCATAATGGAGAATGCGCACGCGGAGTATGCAGAGTGTGTGGACGGGCCTGCTGCTGCCGCTACTGCCGCTACTGGCGAAGAATTGTTCGACGAGGCCATGATGCGGGAGGACGAGTTCGCCGACACTTGGCTGGATGAGGAGGACACAGGCCTGGACCCACCATTGGCAATCACATGCGAAGGTGCGGCTCCCGAAGGGGATTCTCCGAGATCCTCTGGATATTCGTCAGGAGAGGACGACCCTTCATGTCCATCCTCATCCACAGGTGGCCTGCAGCCGCCGATCACTGGAGGGGGGCAGGCGCCCGGCGCCGCCAACAATGCCTGGGCTGAGGTCCTGCCTGCGATGTACCGCCAGATTTCTTTCGGCTACTACGGATTTCCGGATTTTGCGCAAGAAAAGAAAATACTAGCTGCTGCTGCTGCTGCTGCCGCTGCCAAACAAAAAAGAGATTAGCCTAACTGCAAAGGGATGTTCAGGGCAAGACAGCCGTGCTTCGTTGACAGGCTCTGATGCTCTGCAGATACATAACGCAATCTACACACACACACACACACACACCACACCACACCCCATCAGCGTTGCTGCAGGCTGACGACGTAGAACGATATGAGAGTGCCAAGGCGGGGAGTAGTACGTCAGGCTGTTAGAAGCATTGGCAAGGATCACATCTTAGGTGTCCTTTTGGCCAGATGCTCATACGGTGTCAGCATGCCAATGGTTCGTCCGAGAATCTGGAGATGGCCCATCCGGCGATTGTATGGACCGAGAGTGCCATTGGGCTAGCTGCCCGAGCCTGCCTTGCCTTTGAGGCCAGGCTTACTGCAAAGCAACCATCATTCGGTGCAAGAGGAGACGGAGAAGAAGGAAACTAATCGAGATCCGCGGGAAATTAAGGGAAGAATGCCTCAGGATGTTGGACAAGGCTGGCTAGGGTTGCAGACAAGAATGTCCAGGACCACGGCCCCCGACCCCCAATTTGTGCAGAATCTAATGTAAGGTCCACTGTTTAGTATTCAAAGCAGGTTCGCGGGGAAATACAGAGATACGCTTCGGTTTATTCGCCTTACTTATCTGGTTTGCCGGACTTACATTCATGCTGATCACGACATGGGTCTATTACGCCCGACTACTATGGAGGAGTGTGGTGTCCTTCTGCCGGTGTCCGGTGTTCAAATCACCACCACCTAGACACACTCAAGACACCTTTTGACGCCTCACATTACAAGCCCCCCCCCCCCTCTCCGGCGTAATAGTGACGTCCTGTGTCACTTGGATGAGGCTCTCTCTGAGACGAGTAAGGGGGGGGGGGGAGAAGAAATGTGTTTCGAAACGCGGGCCATCAGCTTGTCTCTGAAACTACCTCCTCACCAGTAAGCGACGACAGCCAGCCAGAGCGAAAACCTTTCTTCCTGCCTGAGTAGGTACTTACTTAGGTAGGTACCTAGGTAGCTAGTTATTCTGAATGGTTAACCCCTCTTTAAAATGCAAGTAAGACCAATCCCTGTCCTGGGTTTTAAATGTCCGGCCTCACAATGGAGAGGGAATTCCCATGACCGGAATTGGCACATTTCGCGCGCGCGCGTGTGTGTGTGTGTGTGTGTGTGAGAATCTGGATTATCGTCTCAATGCGCCGTTGAGCATCAAGAACGTTACAAGCCCTCTCCCCCCCCTTCTTTCTCTCTCTGCTGTGACACTTTTTTTCTTTTTCTTTTTCGAGCTCCCGTATTTAGTTTCGTCTTCCCGGAGACGTATCAAAACGTTCACCCCGAGATCATCGACAAAGCATCTCTCCCAAAGACTAAGGGACGAGAAATCCAAGTCTCATAAAAAGTGCTGTTTTAGACATTGGCCTGGCCCTTCCCCCCCCCCCTCCCCGCCTCGAGACACACTTCACCGTATACGTATGGGGCGTTCCTAGGCTGTAGTATTAGTCTTTCTTTTTTTTGAAACCGCTCCTCATTAGATCAGAGTAGTAGTGGTAGTAGTAGTGGTAGTAGTAGTGGTAGTAGTCCTCCTACAGTAGGATCGAACGGTTAACCTCAAAGCCGGGACTAGCGGAATCGAAAGAGAAGGGGGGGGGGAGTGAGTCTGCCTTGAGAACAGTTGAACGCCTTGCTGACACTTGCCATACTCTCGAGTACTACTCACTTATGGGGGCCTCGTGACCCTCCTTCGGCAAAACACTCCGTGATGTGGAGAGACGTCTGCTGACCTACGGATGTCTCGCGGGGAAACCACCCCCAAAAAATGTAGGAAAGGGAAGGGAGAAATAAAATAGTTCCCCCACACGGAAAAGGGGAATGCAATGCGACAGAGTAGATAGGATAGGTAGGGATTTGCTTATTGACCGAACATGCTCCTACTGCGACCCCCCCCCCCCCAAGCCTGTCCCCTTCCCGTCCCGCCTTCGGACAGTGTTGATGGATAGCAGCAGTCGTTGATGGACCGACATGATGGAAGGAGACGTGACAAACACGGGGTGAATACAGTCGGGAAGTTTTAAATAATTATAGGCTTTGTTGTCAATCTCGTCTTGGAAAATTTTTGGCCCACTAGGACACCATCTCAACCTCCCTGGGGTCTTCTTCGATAGATATCCTAATAGCCTGCCGGATACGGGCTGAAAATCCTCACATGTCCCTCTCTTTTTGCCATGTGTTCAGTATTGCAGGGGCAGGTGGGCCTTTGGAATATGCTCTCCTCCTTTCACAGTCGTGTGAGAGGCATCGCGGGCCAGGCTCAAGCTTTGATTCCGATATGATTCCAACATAATTCCATAGCGACAATTGGGGAGGGGGGGGGGGGGAACACCCTTACATCACGGAGAAACCGTTTATCTGGTCAGAGCCGAGCGCACCCACTTTTACACAGTAAAGATGATGATGATCAAGGATGTAGTAGTGTGACTATTTTGAATCTCTGCTTAGCACTGGACGGGTAACTTTGGAGAATGGTTGGTGAAAGTAGCAGTGCCCTTCTTCTGATCAAGGCGATAGACTGAGCTCAGACTCTCGTCCGACCTGCCAGAGTTAGTCTACCATTCATCAACCCTCTCCCGGATCAAGGGCAAGTACAAACAAGAATAGGCACTCCTTATCATCCCTACCAACGCCAAATTCAGGGACCCCCCCTCTTTCTCTCTCTCTCTCAAAAAAAAGCATTGTCCATATGGGTATCCGCGAGACCCTGTATGCTATAACCTTTCTACTCCAGGTAAACGACCGATCTAGAGCCCCCCATCGTTTCCCCATGAACGGCCCACGTGTTTCTCCAATATTAGGTCATTGCGACCAGATTGCCCCAGGAACTGTGTCAGTGTGTGGCTGCTCAGTTCAGCTTGACGTAGTTGCCTGCCAACGAAAAAAAAATCGTCAGAATTTTACCATCTCTTGTTTCTGTCCAGGAATCACTGAATATATGTATACAAATACTAACCTGGAAATTGTCCGGACTTGCCATGCAGCTTGCCAGTCCACCACTCATTGTCGTTCTGTGTCCTGCTCACAATCTCGATGACGTCCCCGGCTCGGAAGCTCAGATCTCCTTCGGCCTGGGCCGAGTAGTCGTAAAGGGCCGTCACCGTCTCGACAGTCGGAGCACCACTCAGCCTGCTGGGCTTGGGCTTCGGTGGTGGAGGCTTGGCCTTGGCAGCAGCTGCGGCGGCCAGAGACCCGGGCTTGGGACTCGTCACGGGAGGAGACGACAGACCCGGCGAGTATGGTGGCGGAGGATGACTCTCGACGCTATTGGAGTGCGCGTGATATCCCACCTGGGGAGAAGGCTTCGCCCTCATGGCGATGGGTGAAGCTAACGAGGTAGCTGTTGACGGAGCTTCTGGGGGCGCAGCACTGTCGTCCTCGGGACCGGTGCCCTGGGTGAGCAGACCTGCTGGCTGCGTGGAGCTTCCAAGGGCGGGCTTTGGTTGGTATTTAGGAGGCCGCTTCATGCCGGTGGTCTTGAACTTGACGATCGAAAGCTTCTCGGCCTGCTCCTGGACGTCGCCGCGCTTGGCGAAGAAGGCTTCCTCGATGTCTCGTGTGAGGTCGAAGTAGCCGATATCACAGGCCTGCATCTTCTCGTGGAGGGTGTAAAAGATGTTGAGTTGCATATAGTAGAACGACTGGAAGAGGGGCTGGATAAACTCCCTCTCCAGGACGAACAGCTTGGGCAGCTCATCCTTCAGCAGGTCGTTGAAGTAGTTGTACTCCTGCGTGGCCTGCTCCACGTCCGTCTCGGCCTTCCACGTGGCCTTCTCGTCCTTCATGGACTTCTCCTTCTTCTCCTGCAGCTTCTTCAGGGTCGCCCGGTGTCGGTCGTAGTCCAGCTGCTTGTGCTCTCGCTTGACCAGCTGCTTGCGGATGATCTTGATGACGTCCAGCAGCTCGTTGGCAGGTCGAATCACCCTACTCTCGATCATTTCCAACTCAGGTGCCAGCGTCTCTTGTAGGTCTTTGACGACAGCCTCGTACTCCTCGCAAGCCTGGACGCCTTCGGGGTTGCTCCTGATGACCAGGGAGTCGGGGTCTGACATCCTGCCGCTGATGGGTTTGTATATCTCGGTCATGGCTTTGGAGAACTCGATCTGGTGATTGAGCATGTTGTTGATGGCGTCGAAGTACCTCTTGCTGTCGTCGTGGAGCTTCTTGGTCTCGGTCTCCAGCTCTTGAAAGCGCCGTTCCGCGTCGATAAAGACGGCATCTTTCGTGTGCTCGCCGATGTTGAATTTGGACTTGAACTGCTGCGGTGCCTATCATGACATGTCAGAATCCCCGAGATGAAGAGTCAAATGCCACCACATCCATCCTTTCCCCCCACCCCCCTCCCTCCCTCCCTCCCTTTCCTGGCGATGACTGACCCGCGATATGCTTTTTGAAAACCCTCGGAAGCTCATCTTGCCTCACTCGTGTTGCGCAATACGTGCTGCCGAGCACGAGGTTTCGCTCGTTCTGTGTGTTTGTGGAGGGGTTTCACCGCACAGGATGATGGCGATGACTGGACTGAAGGATCTAGGAAGGTCGAAAATGGCTCAAAGGAGGGCGGCGGCCGCCGGTCAGAAAGCTGAAGGCGGGTGATGGATGGAGGAGTAAAGGATAGATTAAGCCTGTGACTCCCTGAGCACTCCAGGAGGATCTGGCTCTAGGTCTGCTGTAACGATGTGGCTGTGTACAAGACGAGTGCGGTCAGCTCGCTTTCGATGCCAAGCAATCAAGCTCGCTGCGCATCACCACTGTCCACGTCCGCTTGTGCTTTGCGCCGAGGTCAGTCACGGCCAAGTTCAAAGGTCCAGTGGCAGTGCCAGCCGATCCGATCTATCGCCGGGGTCAATCGAGTGCGGTCTTGGGGCCGAGATGGCGGAAGATCCGGAAGGATAAAAGGTCTTTTTTCCGTAGGGTGTCTCTACTGGATGTGTATGTTGACAGGTAGGTGGTCAAAGTGTCTGAGCCTGACGACTACTCACGGTGGTGTTCGCGCGACTTGGACAGTGAGGTTGGCGGTCGAGGTTGCTCGTCAAGTTTCTTTGTGCGGTGCCGTTGCATTCCCTCACTCAGCTGGGCCCAGCGTTCAGTGACGAATCTTGTTCCTTGGCGCTGCAGAACCCCCCAGAGGCTTGTGAGCGGGGTATACGTCATGGGCTCGCCAGCCAGCTCCATAGTACTGCAGCTTAGCCTCTACTGTGCTGGGACCACCAAGACCACCCTTACCACAGTGGCGTTGCCCCTGTACGAGAATACCGGCACAGTGGTTCGTTCAGACTGCGAAATGTCCATGTAGCTAGCTGCCCACTGAGTTGGTTACCCAACAGCAATCGTCAAGATACGGCCATTGAATTGCCATTATTATTATTATTATTGTTGTTGTTGTTGTTGTTGTTGTTGTTGTTATTATTTTCCGCCCCTCTCTCTCTCGAGGCGAATATCTCAAGTGATGACTAGACATTCTACAATTCTTCTGCAGCCAGCACAGCAAAATAAAAAGCACATACCATAGGCTGGCCAAAGACGGTGCGGGCTATATACAAAGCCCGCGCTGAGGTGAAGAAAGCGGGGCATAGCCTGCAAAGCTAACCAATCCGAGCATATTCCGAGAAAGGTACGGCGTATTCAGCGCCCCTCCGAGTTGTGGTAATTAATCATCAACAGGTCAACTAGAAAAAAAGTTCCAGCCGACCTTCTTGAAGCCCCCTCTTCCCCTCTCAACCTCAGCCTCCACCTCAACAATAGGCTTTCATTTTCCAGCATCACACCATCGCAGTCAGAATGGCCAGCATTGGACCCTCTGCACTGAGGCAGGCATCGCGCCTGGCCTCCAAACAACCGTCGCTATCAGCATCGCTGCGCAGGGCGTCACGGACATCCCGGGTGGCGACCTCCCTCCCACATACGCAAGCTGCTTCGCGGAGAGGCTACGTCTCAGAGTCAAAAAGGGATCATGCCCAGGTTGCGGAGCCCAAGATCGAGACCGCCATACATCTGGACAGGGAGGTTCTGCAGAAGTCGGGCCTGGCTATGAGCGGGCAGAAGGAGGGAGACATGCTCGTCAGCCCTATGGCAGGTACGAACGAAAACCTCGCTGAGCGGGGCGTAATTGGTGTTCAGGAGATGCTGACAGGACTACAGATGTCCTAAAAGAGGCCTCTTTGATGGACGAGGGCCAGAGGCCGATCTACCTCGATATGCAGGCAACGACGCCTGTCGACCCACGCGTTTTGGACGCCATGCTCCCTTACTACACCGGAGTATTCGGCAACCCCCACTCGCGGACACATGCCTACGGCTGGGAGAGCGAGAAAGCAGTCGAGGAGGCACGACAACATATTGCCACGCTGATCGGCGCCGACCCCAAGGAGATCATCTTTACCAGCGGCGCTACCGAGAGCAACAACATGAGCATCAAGGGGGTCGCCAGGTTCTTTGGACGGTCCGGCAAGAAGAGGCATCTCATCACAACGCAGACGGAGCACAAGTGCGTCCTGGACAGCTGCAGGCATCTGCAAGACGAGGGTTTCGAGGTCACGTACCTGCCAGTCCAGAACAACGGCCTGGTCAACCTGGACGAGCTCAGAGCTGCCATCAGGCCCGAGACGGCCCTGGTGAGCATCATGGCCGTCAATAATGAGATCGGCGTCATCCAGCCGATCGAGGAGATTGGTAAGATGTGCCGGCAGAACAAGGTCTTCTTCCATACCGATGCTGCCCAGGCCGTTGGAAAGATACCACTGGACGTCAACGCCATGAACATCGACCTCATGTCCATCTCCTCCCACAAGATCTATGGTCCCAAGGGTATCGGTGCCTGCTATGTCCGCAGACGACCTCGTGTCAGGATTGACCCTATCATCAGCGGAGGTGGTCAAGAGAGAGGCCTAAGGAGCGGTACCTTGGCGCCGCCTCTGGTGGTCGGTTTTGGCGAGGCCTGCCGCATTGCCAAGGAGGAAATGCCGGTAAGTCGATCGATCGACGTGTTTTCATCAACCTCCTGTTAAACCTAACCTCTTCCCACCTGATGATCTGCTCTACTTGCATGGCTTTCTGAATTCCCGTGACAAGGAATTTCATGTTGATCCGATAGCATTCTTTTTTTTTCTTGCCTGACTCTGGACCTCTTCGCATCATTTACCATAAATAACGTTTCTCCTCTTATGACTACCTTACTGACACTCTCGCCAGTACGACTCCAAGAGGATCAAGTACCTCTCCGACCGACTCCTCAAAGGCCTCCTGTCGCTCGAGCACACGAGCCAGAATGGCGACTCCAAGTCATTCTATCCTGGTTGCGTCAACGTGTCATTTGCTTATGTCGAGGGCGAGTCGCTCCTCATGGCCCTGAAGGACATTGCCCTGTCTTCAGGAAGCGCCTGCACGTCTGCGTCTCTCGAGCCCAGCTACGTCTTGCGAGCTCTTGGCAACAGTGACGAGAGCGCCCACTCCAGTATCCGCTTTGGTATTGGCCGGTTCACCACAGAGCGGGAGATCGACTACGTCTTGAAGGCAGTGCAGGAACGTGTCACCTTCCTTCGAGAGCTGAGTCCCCTGTGGGAGCTGGTGCAGGAGGGCATCGACCTTAATACCATCCAGTGGAGCCAGCACTGAGTGTTTCAAGACGGCTAGGAGACGACGATATCAATTTTCGGTCGTAATGGATAAAACGTGCACCCACCCACCTACCACACACGTGGGTTTCAACGAAGGGACTGTCATTGTCCAACTGCTCTTTGTAAATCATCTTGTACGGTTAATCATGATCAACTCTGATTCTTGTATTGGGGGATGGGCGGCCGAAAGGGGGGGGGGAGGGGAGGGGGCTTTTCTTGACGAGCTTGCTTTTCTACTTGTCGGCGTCATGGCAATCTGCATATTGGGGGAAACGGGATACCAAACGTCACTCTGGAACTGGCCACCATTCAGCTCACTTCCAGGTATGGGCATTCTTTTCGCGGTCAAGATAGTTACGGATTCAACACGACGTGTTCTACCTGCCCGCAGTCTTGAAATATTGCGGGTCCAATGAATCATATCCGGTGCAACTTTGACAGAAAGAGCAGATCTGTATGCCTGATGGCTTCAGACGATGCCCTCCGTGACAGGCATGATATCGCACCAGGTATGGCTAGAGCGATCACGCCAGCTCTCCCACACTTTCGCAACGCCTCGCACAGATCTTATTACGTACCAAGGCATGAGGCCAACCATCAAATGGCAAGCACAAAGGCCACTTTTAGCACAGTCTGGGTTATGCTGGTGCGGGTTGTGGCAAGTGATGGCAAGTGATGTCATCGCGGCTACCTCTTTCCTTTGCTGTCCGACGTGATGTCATAGGCTAGACCCCGCCTAAACTGTGAGACGCGTTTGCGCCTTCTTCAGCCTGTTGGCGGGGTTGAATCACGAATGTAGTGACGGAACATGTGAATCAGAGGAAAGGGGGGTGTTTCTTGAATTCATTTAAATGGCTGTTCTTCCCTCCTGAAAACGAGCTGTTGGACTTGTACCATCAACAACAACCAAAACATCTTGCAACGCGGCCTACAGAACTAAACCTACAACAAACTACCAACCTCACACAAAAACTTCGAAAACACAACCAAAATGTCTACCAACGACAACACCTCCTCCCTCAAGGCTGCCGTCGACTCCGTCACCGGCACCGTTCAGACTGCTATCGGCTCGCTGACCGGCTCCACTGGTGACAAGAACCAGGGCGAGGCCAAGCAGGACAAGGCGCAGGCCGAGCACGATGCCTCCCACGCCGCCGTCAAGCTGCCAGGTGCCACCGTTTCTGCCTCGGGTGTCTCCAAGGACAACTCCGACCGCAGCGCCGGCTCATGGAACCAAACCGTGGGCAGCGCCAAGGAGACTGTCGGTGGACTGATTGGCTCTGAGGTGAGAAGACCTTTCCCTACCCAACCCCTCTACCTGCTCATGCCATCATGCTAATGTTTGTTTCACTTCAGGACCTCAAGCAGACAGGTCGCCAGCAGAACCTCGAGGGTCAGGAGCAGGAGGCCCGCGGTCAATTGTCTGACCTCGGCTCCGGCATTGCTGACCGCGCCACCGGAACCATCGGTGGGGCCGTCGCCGGTCTGACGGGCAACAAGGCCGCCGAGGCCGAATACCAGAAGCAGCACGACACCGGCAAGACCCAGCAGCGTGGTGCCGAGGCCGACATTCAGAAGCAGGCTGAGGCTGGTAGCCACTAAAGCAAACACAAGGGAAGTCCTGATGATGGCATAGGTTAGAGCGATGGGATGGCAGTCTCCAATTTTGATACCCCCGAATGGAAGGAAGAGAGGAATGCAGCTTCAGCAGGCCGACACGGCTTAGATGAGAAGGCACTTGCGACAATAGACAGATAATGCACACTTTTTCCCCTCATGTGACCAAATTATACTGGCAGTTCCTGTCCATGGTTTTTTTATATTTTTTATATGACGAAATGATACAATTCACACTTGTCAGAATGACTTGCCTAAGCGGGCGAGTGGGAGGATTCACCCGAGTATTCCATTTTCCTCATGGATCCTTCCCGCTGAGCAGGCTAAGCCTCGTTCGTGTGTGTGGAATGTTGGCCTATTTTATCCCACTTTGCTTTTTCCCAATGCACAAAAAGGCGTTCACTTGCAGTCAAGTCCGAGAAAAACATGCTCCAGATTGCGAGGCTATCAGAATGCCCTGCAGAACCCACCTTCCCCCCCCCCCCCCCCTCTCAACCAAACCACCGCACCTCCTTTGCTACCCAACCAATACGAAAATCACTGTAGTTACCTACTTGGGTAGAGAGCAGCCTAATATTTAGACAACCTAGACCGACGTATTCCTTCGCAACTTTAATCTCTTAAGTCACCGGTGACGAAAATGTGTGGAGTACCCATTGCACCAACGGATGCCTGATGCCTGATGCAACATCAAGCTCGTACATGCGCAAGTAAAAAATCATGTTGTTGGTTTCATTGCCTCGCCTCGCCTCGGGCCGGCAGGTGTTGCCTGTTCCTTGAGGAATAAAATCAAGTCAGGCATTCATGACTTCGCCGCATCGGCCCCAGTCTGGTGGGGGAGGAAGGCAAGGGGAGAGAAGAGGGGGGAAAATAAAGACTGGGAAGAAAAAAGAAAAAAGAAAGAAAGAAAAAAAAGAAGAAGAAAAAAAAGTCCTTCTGCATTCGGTAGTCTAATCTACTTCTTAGCCAGGGCCCGGAGGATCCGGTCCCTTGCGAGTCGCTGCGGCCCGCCTTGATTGTGGAGTTGCTCGATGCTGGGCAACCTCTCTACTTCGCATCCTTCCGAGGGGCAGGTGCCAATTAGGTATGTCATGTACCTATGTGCGTGCGTGCGTGCATGCATGTATGTATGCTACGCAGTACCCTCGTCACAACAGGGTCTTGATGCGCCCCCTCGGTCCCGAGGATCGTTAATGGTGCTGGGTTCGGTGTGTGAAGCTGGTGATGATGATCTTGCTGCATTGCCATTTTGTGCGTGGGCGACCTGGACCGGGCGGGGGGGGGGGGGAAGCAACCCAATGAAACGTGACAATCTCGCACGGTGTTTGCGCGCGCACGAGAGAGAGAGTGAGAGAGAGAGAGAAGGGCTCGGCACGTCTTGCGGGCCGTTGTGTGCGGGGGGATGTTCGCCTCAATGGTGATGATGATGGTGAGGATGGTTGTGTGTGTGTGTGTGTGTGTGTGTGTGTGTGTGTGTGTGTGAATGTTGAAGCCCTTTGAGGTTGAGCCTCGCCTTTCTACCTTTTGCCTTTGATCCTGTTCCTGTTCCACAATCCTTTTTGGGTCCTTTCAATGTTGTTTAATTTTTTTGCTTTCTTTCTTAGGATTAGGGAAGGGAAGGAGGGGGAGAGGGGGGGGAGTGGGGTTGCAACCATCCGCATGCTGTATTTGGGCTTCGCCGCGAATGGATAATGGTGTCTGAGCAATCCATCATGATCTTTTCTTTTTTTTCTTTCTTTCTTCCCCTGTCTTCTTTTTCAAGCGCGTAAAATGAAAGTTCTGGTAGAGTACCAGAAAATGCTGGTGTCAGATGGAGATGAGCTCTTCAGCCCGACAGACGATCATCTGAATCACCTTGTTTGGAGAGCAGATATCTCGCCACAGTGGGCATCCATCTCATGCAGGTTGGTTGGCTTATCGGGGAGGCGACGCTCACTCCGAAATTAAATGCCTTGTCTACATGGCCACACCCGAGAGAGCCTGCCTGGCTGCCAAGACCTAAATGAGAAGTTATAGTTTTGAGAAGCGAGAGTGTCGTCGTAGAATCACGAATTGAAAAGCTCTTGTTGTTGTTGTTGTTGTTGTTGTTGTTGTTGTTAGGGTGGCTGCAACCTGGTCTGGGCTAACATTTTAACACTGTGCCACTTGACAGCCAAGCCACAACCACAGACCAGTCGCTCTTGCTCCTCTCTCCAGCCACGCTTACCAGCCACACCGCTTTCCAACGTCACCTCATGTAGTAACCCATAGCGCCACTGCGGTGTAATGAGCTTTCCAAGAGAGTTGCATCGTTCTCCTGAACCATAAATTGGCCCCCAAGTGTCCACCAGATGCTCACACGATCACCATATCGAGTCTAGGGCATGCATCTGTTGGTATCCTACCTAGGGCTGAACTGGTGATCACAGAGTGTGATCCACACCTGCAAGGCATAATCACGCCAACCACAAACTCCCTCCAATGGCACAGCTGTGAGAGCCTCTCCTCTGTCTCTCTTTCTCTCTCCCCCCCCCCTCCCTTTCGCTCCCCTGGCAGGGGACTCGATGAGATTATGCGCTTCTTTTTTTCTTCTTCCTTTTTTTTCTTCTTCCTCTTTCTAATTGTCCTGCACGGTACAATCGAGTCAATGGCCCGGCCATCCTCCATCGCAACGGCAGGCGGCTCAGAGTTCCTGATCTAGTCGTGTCGAGACGGGTCCAACGAGGCTTTCTCTCTCTCTCTTTTTTTCTCTGTCTCACTTATCCTCTCTCTCTTCCTTGCAGTACGATCCTGCACCTGAAGCATGACTCCGCAGCCTCGGATGTTACCTCCCCCCCCCCCCCCCCCCCTCCCCCCTGAAATCGCCCCCTGTCCCCACCCCCCCCCCCCCCTCCCCTCCACGCTTTTCCACAAAAGGGAGCCCGAAACCAGGGCCCCGGCTTGTGGCTGGAGCTGGTT